>CM022778.1:17354893-17372393 GCA_012411365.1 Ameiurus melas
AATGCATCTGGCCCACACCCATCCCCTCGGTGGCCACCTGGGGGTGCGAAACACCTTGGAAAAGCTGAGGGATCGCTTTGTGTGGCCCGAGATGGATGCAGAGGTCCCAGGCATCTTCCAGCAATGCCCTCAGTGCCAGCGCACTGCCTCACGTAGGTCCCCGCTGGCGCCCCTTATCCCTCTGCCCATTATCGGCGTCCCCTTCAAGCGAGTGGGCATGGACCTCGTGGGCCCCCTTCCCAAGTCTGCCCGGGGCCATGAGTACATCCTGGTCATTGTGGACTATGCCACCCGGTACCCCGAGGCGGTGCCGCTGCGCAAAGCCTCCTCCCACAATATCGCCAGGTAGCTGGTACTCCTGTTCAGTCGGGTGGGGATCCTAAAAGACATGTTGACCAACCAAGGTACGCCTTTTGTATCCAAACTAATGTCCGATCTGTGTCGTCTGTTTCAGGTGAAGCACCTTAAGACATCGGTCTATCACCCACAAACTGACGGACTGGTCGAGCAATTCAACCAGACACTCAAACAGATGCTACGCCGGGTGATGGATGAGGAAGGAAGGAATTGGTACCTCCTCCTTCCCTACGTGTTCTTTGCCATCTGAGAGTCCCCCCAGGCATCCATGGGCTTCACCCCCTTTGAGCTCCTTTTTGGACGGCCCTCAGGCACTGTTGGACGTGGCCTGCGAAGCCTGGGAGGAGCAACTATCCCCATTTCACTCAGTTATCGAATATGTGCACGAAATGCAAGCAAAGATTGACTGGGTAGCACCAATAGTCCAGGAGCACATGTGTGCCACACAAGAGGAACAACAAAGGGTATACAACCGCCCAGCGCAGCCCCAGGAATTCCAACCAGGGGATCAAGTCCTCCTACTAGTACCTAGCAGCGCCTGTAAATTCCTGGCCCGGTGCAAGGCCCATATACAGTCCTCGAGCGCCGAGGCTCCATCAACTAAGGCCTGCAACAGCCTGGTAAGTGCATGGAAGAGAAGCTCTACCACGTAAACCTTCTGAAGAAGTGGGTGGAACCGGCACCGGTAGTGTCAGCGTATGCGGCCCAGGACACAGATCACGGCAAGCATACCTTGGTCGATTTGGGGGAGGACCTTACCCCCGCCCAGAAACAGAAGCTCACTGAGTTGGTGGACCAATTCTCCGATGTGTTTTCTACCTCCCCAGGTATGACACAGCTTCTCCACCACGAGATAAAAACTCCTCCGGGTGTATTGGTAAGACAAAGGTCCTACCATGTTCCAGAGGCCCGGCGCAAAGCCATCGATGAAGAAATTGGCCGAATGCTGCGGGATCGCATCATAGAGGAGTCCATCAGCCCCTGGTCCAGCCCCATCTTTGTCATACCGAAGCCGGACGGGAGTATGCAGCTTTGCAATGACTTCTGGAAGCTGAACCAGGTATCATAGTTCGATAGCTATCCTCTCCCCCGAGTGGACGACCTCGTGAAGCGACTGGGGAGGGCCTGGTTCATATCTACCCTGGATGTGCTAGCGCCAGACGCAAGGCCCAAGACGGCCTTTAGCATGGCCACTGGCCACTGGCAGTACATTCCAGAGGTTGATGAACATCCTGCTGTGGCCCCACCTCATGTTTGCAGCTGGCTACCTGGACGACGTACTCATCCAATCCTCCACATGGGCGGACCACCTGTTTCATCTGGGGGAGGTCCTGAAGGCGCTCCAGGAGGCCGGCGTGACAGCTATACCCAAGAAATGCCACCTGGGATATCGCATTGGTCAGGAGATGCTGAAGCCACAAACAAAGCAAATCGAAGCTGTAAAGGACTACCCGCGACCCACATCAAAGAAACAGGTACGTGCCTTCTTGGGGTTGGTGGTGTACTACCGGAGGTTTGTGCCTAATTTCTCTGCTGTAGCTTCCCCCATCTCAGATCTCACAAAGAAGGGCCAGCCGGACAGGGTTAAGTTGTCAGCCGAAGCGGAGAGGGCCTTCCAAGCCCTGAAATGTGCCCTCACCAGCACGCCTTTAGTGGTGTTAGTGATCAGAGTGAGTGTGTGAGTACCTTTAGTGGTGTTAGTGCAGAGGCAGTACACACAGATGGAGGAGAGGAGTGAGGAGAGGAGAACACACACAGCACACACACCCAACACCAGCTTCCAGCTAACACTCCACGCTGATACACACGGAGTCCGGGTGTTTGGAAAGACAGTAGCTCCTTCTGAGAAACACACACACACACACACACACACCACACACACACACACACACACACACACACACACACACACATACACAAGCACAATTTTGAGTACAATAATGTCTTGATGAGCAGATTAAAGTGTTGATTTTACAAAACATCAGCAAAGACAAAAACAATTCACACTCCACTCTGATACACACGGCTCACAGACACTGCGACAGGGTTCTGCTACACACACACACACACACACACACACACACTGCAGTTGATGTATTTTATTATTAAGCTCTAACTTGAAAAATGATCAAAGAGAATAAATATTTGTCAAACTTTTACAAAATGAAAGAATCAACACAATCTTACCGAGTACAGAGAGTCGAGTCGATCTGTTTCCATAATGATATACTTCATTGCTGATTCTGACATTATAATTTAAAATAATGTTTTCCCTCAGAGCGCAGTAGTACATGCCCTGATCTGATTCTGTGACGTTCTTAATCAGCAGATTGTGTACGTTGGTGGAGACATTAAAGACAAATGAGTAATGTGGTAAAAGACCGAACATCAAATCTGAATACGAGATCATCAGACGAGGTTGGTTCTGATGTGAACAGTTTCTGAACCACACTGGATATAATCCAACTTTCACAACACAGTCGGAGTAGAGAGTGACGTCGTCTCCTCGTCTGACTCTCGTCTCCACTTCTGCTCCAGAAATCCTCTTCTGACCGGAGAACACAACACCTGCAACACAACATCACACTTTACACTACACTAAGGAAGGGGTACAAACTTCTACACAACATCACACTTTACATTACACTAAGGAGGGGGTACAAACTTCTACACAACATCACACTTTCCACTACACTAAGGAGGGGGTACAAACTTCTACACAACATCACACTTTCCACTACACTAAGGAGGGGGTACAAACTTCTACACAAGCCCCCAGCAGGTGTGAATGGTGTAGAAAGTGTAGAAGTTGAATGAGACTTACACACGAGAGCGATGAGAGCGACTCTTGATGTCTCCATCTCAGACACTGGTGCTGAGCGGCTCGTGCTGCTGAACATCTTTCATGCGCTCGTGTGTTCTGTAATCTGATTGGTCCACGCCAGATAAAGACGTCTCTCTCTAGCAGCTCATTGGTTGCGGTTAAACTGAGATGTTTAGCAAATCGTGAGATCAAACTTCACCTGTCTTTAAACTCTGATGCTTTGTTGTGTGAGAGATGTGGGACAGCAGATTAGTCCTAACTTCAGCAGGTCAGGTGTTTATCTGATGACTTCAGGTTTGATCAAGTAAACAAGTAAACAAGTAAATAAATAAACAAGTAAACAAGTAAACAGGTGAAGATGTTTGTTAGACAGAATGATGTTGGTAGATTTGTGGAGAGAAAATAAAGATTTATGTTCTAATATGAAGAAGTGTGATGTAATAATAGAAGTGAATAGAGGTGTTTAAGGCGTTACAGAATATTGAAGTGAATCTATTCAGTGTGTTTCAGCTGATCCAAGATCAGTGTCTCTGTTATTAACGGCTTTGATCAGTTCACTTCTACAGTGTAACGCTGATGTTAGATCAGAATCTAAAGACACACAGGAAGTGGCTTTAGCTGCAGAGGCCTGAGAGAACTTACCATACATTTCCTGTGTGTGTGTGTGTGTGTGTGAGGGAGTGTGTGTGTGTGTATGTGTGTGTTGTGGTTGTGAGAGAGTGTGTGTGTGTGTTTTGTGTGTGTTATGTGTGTGTGTGTGTGTGTTTGTTATGTGTGTGTGTGTTTGTGGTTGTGTTCTTCTCAGAAACTGAAAGGTGTTTTGGTTCTTTGTATTCATGAAGTGACCGTCTCTAACCACAAAAGTTTCCACTGTGTGTGTGTATGCATGTGTATATGTGTGTGTGTTGTATGTGTGTGTGTGTGTGAGTGTGTGTGAGTGTGTGTGTGAGTTTGTGTGTCTGTGTGTATGTGTGTGTGTGTGTGTGTGTGTGTGTGTATGTGTGAGAGTGTGTATGTGTGTGTGTGAGTGTGTGTGTGTGTGTGTGTGTGTGTGTGAGTGTATGTGTGAGAGTGTGTATGTGTGTGTGTGAGTGTGTATGTGTGTGTGTGTGTGTGTGTGTGTGTGTGTGTGTGTGTGTGTGTGTGTGTGTGTGTGTGTGTGTGTGTGTGTGTGTGTGTTATGTGTGAGAGTGTGTATTTGTGTGTGAGTGTGTGTATGTGTGTGTGTATGTGTGTGTATGTGTGTGAGTGTATGTGTGAGTGTGTGTATGTGTGTGTGTGTATGTGTGTGTGTGTGTGTGTGTGTGTGTGTTATGTGTGTGTGTGTGTGTGTATGTGTGTGTGTGTGTCCTGAGCTGCAGGGCCTCACTGTGGGTTTCCTGTCTTGTTGCTTTCACACTCTTGGGGTTTAAGAGAAGAGGAGAGAAGGCGTGTAAATTTGTGTATTTGTTTAAAGTTGTGTATTTGTGTACATTTGTCTGTTTGTGTACACATGTGTGGTTGCATATGTTTGTGTGTTTGAGTACATTTGTGTGTTCATGTACATTTGTGTGTTTGTGTATGTTGTGTGTTTGTGTACATATGTGTTCCTGTACATTTGCGTGCTTGTATACATGTGTATGTTTGTGAATATGTGTGTTTTTTTGTACGTGTGTGTTTGTGTATGTCTGTGTTTGTGCATATGTGTGTGTTTGTGTATATTTGTGTGTTCGTGTACATATGTGTGTTTGTGTAGGTGTGTTTGTGTATATTGTTTTTTGTGTACGTGTGTGTTTGTGTACGTGTGTGTTTGTGTATATTGTGTGTACGTGTGTGTTTGTGTGTGTTTGTGTATATTTGTTTGTTCGTGTACATGTGTGTGTTTGTGTTCATTTTTGTGTTTGTGAATATGTTTGTGTATATTGTGTGTTTGTGTATGTGTGTGTTTGTGTATATTGTGTGTTTGTGTACGTGTGTTTTTGTATATTGTGTTTTTGTGTACATGTGTGTGTTTGTGTATATTTGTGTGTTCGTGTACATGTCTGTGTTTGTGTATATTGTGTATTTGTGTACGTGTGTATGTTTGTGTTTATTGTGTTTTTGTGTTTATTGTGTGATTGTGTACATGTGTGTTTGTGTATATTGTGTGTTTGTGTACATGTGACAATAAAGGCATTCATTCATTCATTCATTCATGTGTGTGTTTGTGTATATTGTGTGTTTGTGTACGTGTGTGTGTTTGTGTACATGTGTGTGTTTGTGTATATTGTGTCTGTGTATATTGTGTGTTTGTACATGTGTGTTTGTGTATATTGTGTATTTTTGTACGTGTGTGTTTGTGTATATTGTGTCTGTGTTTATTGTGTGTTTGTGTACATGTGTATGTTTTTGCTTATTGTATGTTTGTGTTTATTGTGTGTTTGTGTACGTCTGTGTTTGTGTATATTGTGTGTTTGTGTACATGTGTACGTTTGTGTACATGTGTATATTTGTGTATATTGTGTGTTGTGTACATGTGTGTGTGTTTGTGTACGTGTGTTTGTGTACATGTGTATGTTTGTGTTTATTGTGTGTTTGTGTATATTGTGTGTTTGTGTACGTCTGTGTTTGTGTATATTGTGTTTGTGTATATTGTGTATTTGTGTACATGTGCGTTTGTGTACATGTGTGTGTTTGTGTATATTGTGTGTTGTGTACATGTGTGTGTTTGTGTATATTGTGTGTTTATGTACATGTGTGTGTTTGTGGATGCATGTATTGTCATGTTTGTGAGACAGTGTGTGTGTGTGTGTGTGTGTGTGTGTGTGTGTGTGTGTGTGTGTGTGTGTGTGTGTGTGTGTATATTTGTGTATTTTTGTATATTTGTGTAAATTTGTGTGTTTCTGTATATTGTGTGTTTGTGGATGCATGTACTGTCATGTGTGTGAGACAGTGTGTGTGTGTGTGTGTGTGTGTGTGTGTGTGTGTGTGTACTGGGAGTGTGTACTGGACTCGATGACCACATTATTGTCAATTCTCCAAACTGTTAACTTTATTAGAACAAAGGACAGTTTCATAGAAAACAGAGTAACATTGTATATTAATAGGTTTAAATTTAAGAGGGCGTGGTCAACTCCGACTGTAAATAAAACTACTAAACATGAATATTCTCCATAAAATTGAGATGATAACTCTACTGGATTTTTGTCCTTTTGCCTGGAAGACTTTCTAGTAAAACTTTCAAGTAATAATCAAAAGTTTTGACAATACAGATAGAGAAGAGAAAGCAGAGGTCAAAGGTCATCCATTCATTCTCCTTCTGCTTGGCAGCAGGTTGAAAAGTTCAGCCCAGATTTCTCTATACCTGGCCACAGATTCCCCCACCTCCTGGGACTCCCCAGATGTTTCCAGGACAACAACACGTGAGATGATATCTCTCCAGCGGATCCTGGGTCTCTCTCTGGGATCTGCATCCAGTGTGATGTGCATGATCCAGCTCTATCAGGAGCCGAAGAGGGGTGTTCTTGTAAGGTGCCGAAACACCCCAAGTTGCTCCTTTCAACTCGAAGGAGCAACAGCTACCCGTGGTTCTCTCAGATTGCTCAGCTTCTCACCTTATCACAGAGACTAAGCCCAAGAATCCTCTGGAGAAACCACATTCCCACATCCTGTAGTTGCAGGTAGCATGCTAATGTTACCACCATGACAGCCTTCCAGCCACAGTTTAATCCACTGCACAGGTCTAGTCCATCTAAGACTGTCCATCACATGCCTGGCTGTCCACCTGACCCCGAACCTTCATGAGCCCACCAGATGGCTTCATATCGCCATTGGGTTAAATTGGTGGCCCAGTCACCAGGTACTCAGCTGCAGACACCATCCCCAGACCTAGCTCCAGTGGTGGGTCCCCGTAACCCCAAACCTGGCAGAGAAAACTTAGTCTTAATTCTCATTTTTGTAGGATCTTTTGGACCTCTAGTTCTCTGAATTCTCCTCTCAGATCCATCAAGGATGGTCCTGCTTAGATCATCAGGGGACAGTGGGGGCTTAATGGTTAAGGCTCTGGGTTACTGATTGAAAGGTCGGGGGTTCAAGTCCCAGCACTGCCAAGCTGCCACTGTCGGGCCCCTGAGCAAGGCCCTTAACCCTCTCTGCTCCAGGGGGCGCTGTATCATGGCTGACCCTGCACTCATTACCTTATCATCATTAATAACTTATCATAACTCCTGGACATGGACATTGGAGGCCTGGAAACATCTGCCTTCACCCGTTCCGTCAGTGATCAAGCGCATTCAAGGCACAAAGAGAAAGTCAGTCAAAAGTTGTGAAACAGCTTGCAGGAGGTCCAGGATAGAGGAGATGAGTCCAACATCAAGTTTCATCTGGTGTAGTGAGTACTGGTCCTTACAATGAAAACCTCCTAAAGGTTGCTCACAGCCCCTACACTGCTCCAAAGCCTTCTTTTAGAGGATCACTTCCAGGACAGAGTGTCCAAGAACCAAGGAACAGAATTATCTGAGAGACATTGAGGTGATGCTTGTAGACCTTCTGTACATCATCAGCGTTATTTCACTATTATGATCAATTTAATAGTGAGGAACATTTTAAATTTGCGCCTCAAATGATTTCTATACTGTTTATAAATCAAGTCATATTCTACATTTAACATTGTTGAGGATTAAACAAACAAAACAAAAAAACAACGTATATCAAATAATGCAGGAGTCATTTCAAAATTCACTGACATCTCCTGAGCTTCTGTCAGTTCTGACCTCTGAATACGTGCTGAAATCAGAGTGCTGAACTCTCCTCTTCACCTTCTTCTTCTTCTTCTTGATGTTCTGGATGTCCAGCGAGGCGTAACAGACCTCGTCTTCTCCCACCTGCAGAGGATAAAAACACCTCTGGATTTGAGTGTTTCTGAGAATAATGATAAACATACCTGTGTGTACGGTTCAGTGGTTCCTTGCGTGTGTTTTTACCTCATCATGTCTCAGAGTCGTCCTTTTGGCACTTCCTGCTTTGATTTCTCCTTTGAATGAAATAATGTTCATCTTAAAGGTCTAGTTTCTCTGAATTTACAAACAAGAACACTTAACACTATTAAAAAGAGGCGGAGTTTTCTGAATCGACACACAATGATGGACAGGTGAGTAGACACACCTCCTTGATGACCAACAACAGATTTAATTCAGTTGTATTTCATGGTGGAACGCTGTTAGTGATCAGAGCGAGTGTGTGAGTACCTTTAGTGGTGTTAGTGATCAGAGCGTGTGTGTGAGTACCTTTAGTGGTGTTAGTGATCAGAGTGAGTGTGTGAGTACCTTTAGTGGTGTTAGTGATTAGAGTGAGTGTGTGAGTACCTTTAGTGGTGTTAGTGATCAGAGCGAGTGTGTGAGTACCTTTAGTGGTGTTAGTGATCAGAGCGAGTGTGTGAGTACCTTTAGTGGTGTTAGTGATCAGAGTGAGTGTGTGAGTACCTTTAGTGGTGTTAGTGATTAGAGTGAGTGTGTGAGTAGCTTTAGTGGTGTTAGTGATTAGAGTGAGTGTGTGAGTACCTTTAGTGGTGTTAGTGATCAGAGTGAGTGTGTGAGTACCTTTAGTGGTGTTAGTGATCAGAGCGAGTGTGTGAGTACCTTTAGTGGTGTTAGTGATCAGAGCGAGTGTGTGAGTACCTTTAGTGGTGTTAGTGATCAGAGTGAGTGTGTGAGTACCTTTAGTGGTGTTAGTGCAGAGGCAGTACACACAGATGGAGGAGAGGAGTGAGGAGAGGAGAACACACACAGCACACACACCCAACACCAGCTTCCAGCTAACACTCCACTCTGATACACACGGGGTCGGGGTGTTTGGAGAGACGGTAACTTCGGGAGAGGTTTCTTTTGTGAAACACACACACACACAATTTTGAGTCTAATAATGTCTTCCCAACATTTTTCAGTTTTATTCAGATAATCAGCAAAGACAAAAAAAAACACTCCACTCTGATTCACACGGCTCACACACTGAAACAAGGATCTGCTCAGGAACACACACACACACACGCGCGCGCACACACACACACACACACACACACGCGCGCGCACACACACACACACACACACACACACTCACTCACACACACACACTGCAGTTGATGTATTTTATTATTAAGCTCTAACTTGAAAAATGATCAAAGAGAATAAATA
This sequence comes from Ameiurus melas, assembly GCA_012411365.1. NCBI lineage: Eukaryota > Metazoa > Chordata > Actinopteri > Siluriformes > Ictaluridae > Ameiurus > Ameiurus melas. The sequence goes on from CM022778.1 coordinate 17,364,221, forward strand.
TTTGTCAAACTTTTACAAAATGAAAGAATCGACACAATCTTACCGAGTACAGAGAGTCGAGTCGATCTGTTTCCATAATGAAACACATTCCTGCTGAGTATGATGCCTTTGCTATCATTTAAAATAACGTTTTCCCTCAGAGCGCAGTAGTACACGCCCTGATCTGATTCTGTGACGTTCTTAATCAGCAGATTGTATATGTTGGTGGAGACATTAAAGACCAACGAGTAATGTGGAAAATCTGAATATGAGATCATCAGACGAGGTTGGTTCTGATGTGAACAGTTTCTGAACCACACTGAATATAATCCACTTTTCACAACACAGTCGGAGTAAAGAGTGACGTCGTCTCCTCGTCTGACTCTCGTCTCCACTTCTGCTCCAGAGATCCTCTTCTGACCGGAGAACACAACACCTGCAACACAACAAAAGGAGGGGGTACAAACTTCTACACAACATCACACTTTACATTACACTAAGGAGGGGGTACAAACTTCTACACAACATCACACTTTCCACTACACTAAGGAGGGGTACAAACTTCTACACAACATCACACTTTACAATACACTAAGGAGGGGGTACAAACTTCTACACAACATCACACTTTACACTACACTAAGGAGGGGGTACAAACTTCTACACAACATCACACTTTCCACTACACTAAGGAGGGGGTACAAACTTCTACACAACATCACACTTTCCACTACACTAAGGAGGGGTACAAACTTCGCACAACGCCCCCAGCAGGTGTGAATGGTGTAGAAAGTGTAGAAGTTGAATGAGACTTACACGCAGAGCCGATGAGAGCGACTCTTGATGTCTCCATCTCAGACACTGGTGCTGAGCGGCTCGTGCTGCTGAACATCTTTCATGCGCTCGTGTGTTCTGTAATCTGATTGGTCCACGCCAGTGGAAAATGTTTCTCTAGCAGCTCATTGGTTGCGGTTAAACTGAGATGTTTAGTCAGAGATGCACAAACGCAAACAATGAGTTTTTTTTTAAACCAGGCCTTTGATGTAGATCGGATCTCTAACACGATTGGTCAAAGTCAGTGGAAGATTTTTTTATCAGCTTGGGGGTCGTGAAAACAGGTTTGTGGCTGAGAAACACTTTTTCCGTTCAAAACAAAAAGCCACTGCGGCGGTTAAACCCTTTCTGCAGTGCCATATTCATTTAGAAGAAGAAATACGACTTAATCAGGGTCACCACAAAGCTTTTTCGTGTCAGGAAACAGAAGCACGCTGAAGTTTAAACTAAATTTTAGACCAGATTCGGTTTAGTCTCACTTTAAGTGGGCCTCTAAAAACGTTACTGATCTTTGAACAAGTCTGACGTCACTGAAACGTCAGAGTCACGTGACAGATCAGCACTTCCTGGGTGCAGGGCCTCACTGTGGGTTTCCTGTTTCAGCGAGACTGAAGGAGTTCCCTCGTCCACGTCCACGTGTGTTCAGCTCATTTGAAGCGTATTGAAGTGTTCACTACTGCACCGTTAGCTCAGCTACATTTAGCTCTTCTCCAGCGCTGGAATAATTTATGCCAACGCCATCGATCACTGATTGGACAATTGGCTGATTGGACACTTGGCTGATTGGACACTTGGCTGTAAACAGTTAATTTTGAGTAAATTTTATGAATCAACTGTTTAAAGTGGTGTCTATTTCCTGAAAGGTGATTGGCTGGATGTTTATCCTTCACTCTGATAACTAACATAATTATAGAATGCCTAAAAGCACATATCCAGGAGTAAGGTGGTATCAGGTGTTATCCAGGTGTTATCATGACAGCTGGACTCATATCCAGCCGTCTGATAGTCGCTGTTAGAATTTAGAAGTTAGAGTTTAGAATATTTCCCTTGTCTTTTGTGCTTCGTGTTTTTTGTCTACACTATTCCTCGGCGTTGCGCTTGCAGATATGGATACGAAATTGTGGAGGTTAGCAATATTTATTTTTCTGTTTGTTGGACTGCACTTGGAGACCCATTCGGCCACGGCTCTATTGTTTAATTAGGGAGCAGCTGTTAAGACTGAGCAACTCCTTTCACAAGGTTGTAGACAGGGACGGAGGCAGGTGCAGATCCAACTTCTTTATTAAACATAAATATAAAAACTCAAATCAAACGTAGCAAAGACAAACCAGGAGCAAACGTAGCATAGACAAACCAGGAAACCGCTACAACACATAATACTTGTGAACCAAACTACTAGAATCACTATCATTAATCTAATACCGAGCAACATGCTTCGTTGCTCGGGAGCCTTAAATACCCTGCGTTACTCAAACTAGGCATGATTAACAGAAATAACAAACACCGGTGTCAAATCAGGAAGCAAAACCAAAACAAAGGTCATGTGGTTCGTCCGACGGCAAACCCCCCCCAAGGGCACTCCACCCAGAGTACCAAGAGTCCTACATCTCTCACTCTCCCCTGGGTCGAATCTCCCAAGCCGCACCAGGATGGAACTGCCTCGCGTACTGGGCGGAGCTGGGGAGCGGATCGCTGTACTCAGGAGGGCAAAGAGGCTGGGCGGCATCCCCAGCAGAACAGACAGGGCTCAGAGGCGTGGCTGGAACAGGGCTCAGAGGCATGGCGAGAAACATGAGTGAAAACATAACTAGAGCTTGAAGCATGGCGAGAAACATGGCGGGGACTCGAAACATGACTAGAACCATGGCGAGGGCCTGACGCATGGCTAGAGCTAGAAACATGACCAGAAACATGGCGAGAAACATGACTTGGGATAGAAACATGACTCGAAACATGGCTAGAGGCATGACGTGAGCTAGGGACGTGGCTAGAGACATGACATGAGCCAGTGACATGGCGAGTGTGTCGGGACCATGAAGCAGAGCTGTGGAGTCGGAATCGTAAGGCAGAGCAGTGGCACGGCCACAAGACGGGACTTGGACCAGGGATATGACAGGAACCGGGACCTGGAACGGGACAGGGACATAAACCTGGAGCGGGACAGGGACTGAGACCTGGAGCGGGACAGGGACTGAGACCTGAAGCAGGACTTGGAACATGGCGTGAAATAGGACGAGAAGCCTGGCTTGAGCTTGAATGAGAGTCATGGCTGGAGCTTGAGTGGTGAGTGAAACGTGAAACTGGATGAGGTCATGAGCTGTGGCAGGAACCTGATAACTGGTCTGGACTGGCTCAAACTTGGCTCTCGGAGGCTCGAACTTGGCTCTCGGAGACTTAAACTTGGCTCTTGGAGACCTAAACTTGGCTCTCAGAGAACTAAACTTGGCTCTCGGAGACCTAAACTCGAAACTTGGAAACTTGAACTCGAAGACTTGGACTCGGAACTCGAAGACTTGGACTTGGAACTCGAAGACTTGGACGGGAACTGAGGCTGGGTCTGAATTTGGACATCGTGAATTTGCGACTGGGTTTGAATGTGGGCAGCGTGGACTTGAGACTGGGTCTGAACGTGGACAGCATGGACTTGAGACTGGGTCTGAATCTGGACATCGTAGATGTGAGACTGGGTCTGAATCTGGACATCGTGGACGTGAGACTGGGTCTGAATCTGGACATCGTGGACTTGAGACTGGGTCTGAATCTGGACATCGTGGACATGAGACTGGGTCTGAATTTGGACATCGTGGACGTGAGACTGGCTCTGAATCTGGACATCGTGGACTTGAGACTTCGACCTGACCGAGTTCTTTAGTTCCTGTACTTTGGCAGTCAGCTTCCTTTTCTGCCTTTCTAGCTGCTGTCACGTAGTCTCACTCTTCAGAGCCGTGCGGCGCTCACCATCTAGCTCTGTGCTCAGCATGTCCACTTGTGCGGTTGCTTTCGTCAATCGGTCATTAACAAGTTCAATGTTGACCTGCTTCTTTTCAAGTTCCTTCTCCAGCTGTGACATACAAGTTTCCCACTTCAGCTTTTCCTCATTCAGGGTAGCTATCTTGGAGTAACAACCAGTCACCTCTTCATGTAGCTTGTCTCTGTCCTGCAGTATCTGCTCCTGACGGCGGACAGCTGCAGACAGATCCTCTTTGAGCTGCTCCTTTACTGCTATCAGACTCTTGACCTGGCGTTCACTCTTGTTGGTGCTGCTCTGTGCCATATCTCTCGCCACTTGGAGTTCCCCCATCTCCCGCAACTGGTCCTTTAACTGAGTCTGGACTTGTGTTAGCTGTCCTTCTGCTGTGACTTGAGTCTCTATAGCCTGGATGAGCTGAGCTGAGTGCTGGGACAGGAGGCGCTGAAAAGTCTCCTTCACTGTAACGGCCCGAGCGCTCCGCTTTCTCTCCTCTTCCAGCTCCTCTTCTCTCTCCTGCAGCAGGATTTGTGTGGCTTGTAGTTGTGACTCCCTTCAAGACAACGCGCTGTGTAAATGCTCCATTTCCAGCTGCATTTTGCGCATCTCTTCAGCCATCTCCTTCCTCTGCTTCTCGCCCTCGCTGTGTTTCAGTTGGAGCTCTTGCAGCCAAGCGTCGCCTCTCTTCTTGCAAGATTTAGAGTCCTTTTTACTCTGAGCGATTACAACGGGAACGTGAGGCTTGGCTGTGATTGGAGCTTGAACTGGAATTGGGACTTGGGTTTGAACTTGGAACTTAGCTGTGGGCGGAATTCAGAAAATTGGGTCAGCAGACTTGGAGATGAACGGATTCCGCTTAGCCGGATGCACGGTAACTTGGACCTGTGGCTTGGCCTGGACAGGGACATGGGCCTGGGACGTCGGCAGTGGTTGGGACTGGAGACCTAGAGATGAGCAGAACCTGCTCATAGTACACGTGGAATGGGTGCTCCGCCACGTCCACATCCTTCAGCAACTGATCATAGTTCTGTCCTGGTTCTCCGAACTCCATCCCAAAACACGTCCAAAAACTCCCAAATATCCTCCAGCACCCAGGGTTCCGTGGCTGCCACTCGCTGTGCCCATGTGCGAGCTGGGCCAACAAGGCAAACATTATAAACAGAATGAATCATCCTTCGGTCAGCTTCGGGTCGCATAGGCTGAAGAAATAATATTGACAGTCCCTCAAATACTTATCCGGGTAAAAGTAGCCATCATACGGCTCCGGCATGACCATAGAAAACCTCTGTGCAAAGCTCATGGATTCCAAGGCAGGAACACATAGCGTGGGCTCCCAGCTGTGGCTTCTTCGCTCATTCTCCTACTGCATCCATGGTGCTGCAGTTCGATCTGCTGTGTCCGTAAGCGGGGCTCGGTATTCTGTCACAAGGTTGTAGACGGGGACGGAGGCAGGTGCAGATCCAACTTCTTTATTAAACATAAATATAAAAACTCAAATCAAACGTAGCATAGACAAACCACGAGCAAACGTAGCATAGACAAACCAGGAAACCGCTACAACACATAATACTTGTGAACCAAACTACTAGAATCACTATCATTAATCTAATACCGAGTAACGTGCTTCGTTGCTCGGGAGCCTTAAATACCCTACGTGCGTACTCAAACTAGGCATGATTAACAGAAATAACAAACACCGGTGTCAAATCAGGAAGCAAAACCAAAACAAAGGTCACTTGGTTCGTCCGACGGCAAAACCCAGTGCTACAGCACCCTTTGCTGGGCACCCTGTGACAACTCCGGAATACTTACTACAGAAAGACCGGTGATCGCCGAGGAAATTAGGATGCTCTCTGGGATAGGCTCCAGGTTCCCCTATGACCCTGAAAAGGAGTAAGCGGTAGAAGACGGACAGATGGAAAAGGGGAAGTAGAGCTGGATTTAAACGCCGGGACAGAAAAAAAACAGTACAAACCATTCATTCTGTCAGTTATTATGGGGAATGCGAGATCTGTCTCCAATAATATGGAAGAGCTAACGGCGCTAACCAGGCTGCAGAGGGAGTACCGGGAGAGTAGCATCATGTGCTTCCGGGAGACGTGGTTGAACGATCTTAGTACGGATTCACTGGTTACTCTGGACGGATTTCAACTTGTGAGAGCGGACAGGACAGCAAAGGAGAGCGGTAAGAGGAAGGGTGGGGGAATTGCGATGTATGTGAATGAGAGTTGGTGTAACCCTGGGCATATCAGTGTTAAAGAGCCGTGGTGCACTAAGGATTTTGAGTTGCTAGCGGTTAGCATGTGGCCATATTACCTGACAAGGGAGATCTCGCATGTTATCACGATAACTGTCTACATCCCCGCTAGGCTGATGCTACAGCGACATGTGAGCTACTTCACACTGTTGTGTCACAGCTGCAGACATCGCACCCACAGTCCCTCCTTCTCATCTCCGGGGTCTTTCCCCATCTTCACACAGTATGTTAAATATCACACTAGGGGCAGAAAAACGTTGGATCTGCTGTATGCAAACACAAACGATGCATACTGTTCTTCACCCCTTCCCCCGCTTGGCCACTCAGACCACAACCTGGTCCATCTGCTGTCTGTCTATATACCTTTGGTGAATAAACAACCTCCAATCACAGGGTATGTGAGAAAATGGTCTGAGGAGACCAGCGAGGCACTAAGAGACCGTTTTGGGTCTACAGACTGGGAAATGCTCCGTAGTTCGCACGGAGAGGACATTGACAGTCTCACTCACTGTGTAACGGACTACGTTCATTTCTGTGTGGAGAACACCATGCCTAGGAAGAATGTTCAGTGTCTTTCCAAGAACAAACCCTGGGTGACTCAAGAGCTCAAAGCCCTGTTTGTCACGTCTGTCACGTTCCGTGACGTAACGTAAGATAAGGCGGATGCAAACACAGTATGAACGAGAGTTTTATTTAAAGAGACAGGCAGACAAATCCAAATCGTAATCCATAAACGTAATCCAAAGTAGGCAAGGTCAGACGATCGGCAAACAGGCGTACACTCGGGCAAGGTAGAGATAAAAGTCGCGGTCACGGGACACAGGATCGATACACCAAACATGAAACAGGAAACACCGTGAGGGACTGGTAGCAGAGAAACCAGTAAACTAAACTAATGAAGCTAACCATGAAACTATGACATGAACTAAGACTATGAACATGAATATAAACATGATACATGAAACTATGAACTTGAACTATGACTTTGGTAACTAACATCTAATCTTACTCTAGTTTAATCTAAGTCTAATATTCCACATTGAGTGTTACGAGGTATGCGGTATATATGCTGACATGATTACCCTCGCAACTGCTAACAGCTGAGGGTAATCCAGACACATGTGACATGACAACCAATGACAGGACGAGGAGGAGACATGACATAGACAATAACAAAAGCACGTGTTGAAATGTCATTGCTGTCAACATTGGAAAAGCAGGTGCTCACGCATTCGCGCTTAGAGCACGCTGCTTCAAGGGGAAATCATGACACTGTTAAAGGGGAAAAAAAGACTGTTTTGATCGGGGGACAAAGATGAGCTGAGGAGGGTTCAAAAACAGCTCAGATTGGAGATAAGGAAACCAAAAGACAGCTATAGAAAAAAGTTGTAGGAGCTCCTTCAACAGAACGACATGAAGGAGGTCTGGAGGAGACTGAAAACAATCTCAGGTCAGAACAAAGACAATGGGAGGTGCCTTGTATCCAGCGATCGTGACAGGGCAAATGAATTAAATCTGTTTTTTTATATAGATTTGATTCAGCTCCATCTCCTCCCCCTCCGACCAGACCTCAGACCTGTCAGCGACTCAGCATTTTCCTCTTGGGCCATTAGGCACCCCCCTACACCCCCAGGGCTCCAGGAATATCAGCATCATCCAACTCACACCTCAGAGCTTCTGAGATATCAGCATTACACAACTCACACCTCTCCACCACTCACCATCCCTCACTCGAGGAGAGGTTTCACACCCCTTCCCCCATACCACTGATCAGGGATCACCAACAACTCCCTCCTGCAGTCTCTCTCTGACACTCAATCAGGTGAAGAAGGAGCTGAAGAAGATCAAGGCAAGAAAGGCCCCAGGCCTTGATGGAATCATCTCCAGACTGCTTAAAGACTGTGCAGATCAGCTTAGTGAGGTCATCCTGCACATCTATAATCTGAGCCTGAGAATATCCAAGAGAGCCAAACCACTTCAGACCGGTAGCCGGAACTTCACACCTGATGAAGTCCATGGAGAGGAGTGTACTGTGAGAGCTGTGGGCCCTGGTGAGCTCAGCACTAGACCCCCTATAGTTTGCTTACCGACCAAGCATGGGAGATGAGGACGCCATTATTTATCTGATGCACAGA
>CM022778.1:17374893-17387393 GCA_012411365.1 Ameiurus melas
CCAGCTTCCAGCTAACACTCCACTCTGATACACACGGGGTCGGGGTGTTTGGAGAGACGGTATAGCATGGAGGATCTGTCCCTGATGAACACACACACACACACACACACACACACACACACACACACACACACACACACACACACACACGACACACACACAGACACACACACACACACACACACACACAGACACACACACACACAATTTTGAGTCTAATAATGTCTTCACAACATTGTTCAGTTTTATTCAGATAATTAGCAGATTAAAGTGTTCAGCAACGACCAAAAAAATAAAAATTACTCCAGTCTGATTCACACGGCTCACTCACACACACACTTCTGCTCAGGAGCACACACACACACACACACACACACACACACACACACACACACACACACACACACACTGCAGTTGATGTATTTTATCATTAAGTTCTAACTTGAAAAATGATCAAAGAGAATAAATATTTGTCAAACTTTTACAAAATGTAAGAATCGACACAATCTTACCGAGTACAGAGAGTCGAGTCGATCTGTTTCCATAATGAAACACTTCCCTGTGTTTTATGCCGTCTTTATCATTTGAAATAACGTTTTCTCTCACAGCGCAGTAGTACACGCCCTGATCTGATTCTGTGACGTTCTTAATCAGCAGATTGTGTACGTTGGTGGAGAAATTAAAGACAAACGAGTAACGTGGAAAAGGACCGTTCATCAAATCTGAATATGAGATCATCAGACGAGGTTGATCCTGATGTGAACAGTTTCTGAACCACACTGGATAAAATCCACTTTTCCAAACACAGTCGGAGTAGAGAGTGACGTCGTCTCCTCGTCTGACTCTCGTCTCCACTTCTGCTCCAGAGATCCTCTTCTGACCGGAGAACACAACACCTGCAACACAACATCACACTTTCCACTACACTAAGGAGGGGGTACAAACTTCTACACAAGCCCCCAGCAGGTGTGAATGGTGTAGAAAGTGTAGAAGTTGAATGAGACTTACACACGAGAGCGATGAGAGCGACTCTTGATGTCTCCATCTCAGACACTGGTGCTGAGCGGCTCGTGCTGCTGAACATCTTTCATGCGCTCGTGTGTTCTGTAATCTGATTGGTCCACGCCAGTGGAAGATGTTTCTCTAGCAGCTCATTGGTTGCGGTTAAACTGAGATGTTTAGACACATCTCAGAGATGCACAAACTTTTTCGGTTTGACCCTATTTTTCTCATGAAGAGCCTTTGATGTGGAAGTATCTTATAGGTGATTGGTCAGAGCCAGTGGAACATTACCGACTTCGGGTGGAGACGTTCTCGCGTTCAAACAAACACTTTTTCTGCTCAAAACAAACACACATGACGTCTCCGTCCAAAACTCTAGTTCTTTACAGCACACACTCAATCAGGGGAAAAACAATTACCGCCACGAACTAAACACAGAAATCAGACGACCTTAAACTCGTGTACGTAACAAACTTACATCAGATTTGAACAATGAAGGACCAAATATTCTGTTTTAAATCTTAAAGTGGAAATCTAATGTTTTTATTTTGATTAGATCCAACATCAGTGACACGTGACGGTCGTATAACATTTATACATGACAGAGCTGGTTTATACGTGTGTGTGTGTGTGTGTGTGTGTGTGTGTGTGTGTGTGTGTGTGTGTGTGTCTGAGACTGCAGAGCGTCGCTGTGGATTTCCTGTTCCTGCAAAGCGTGCGTGTGTGTGTGTGTGTGTGTGTTTTCTAACATCTCTAACCACACGTTTCCATGACTGTGTGTGTGTGTGTGTGTGTGTGTGTGTGTGTTTGACATACAGAAGTCAAAAGAAGAATCAGCGGAAAGTTGAACCTTGTTCCTACAACATTGAATTGCAACATTATTATCGTAAAAGTACATGCAAATTTGCCCTGATGATGGCGCTGTAGAACCTGAGAGGTGTATACCAAGTCTGTTGTGTCGGTAGCTATCACATTGGGCTACATTTAACTTTAAAAATCACACACACAAAGTGTCTTATGGGCTGCCACGGACTCCCATATGGAAGTAGAACAGCGAACATAGCTGCGATCTGACGGGTCCAAGCAGCCTCCACAAAAAAGCGCCCTCCTGTGGCCAGTTCTTCCCAATCAATTCTGCACCATGTGAGAAAATGTGGAGTTTCCACGTGTTACGGTCTTCGCACAGATGCACCTTCACAACACAACGTGACAAGATTGACGGGATTATATTTGAGGATTTATTTATTTATTTATTGATTGATTTTCACATCAGGAACAGTGAGAAGAAGCTGTTTTAAGTTTTGAAGGCACTTAAGTCGGAAAGTACAAACAGTTTAGAAGGAATGTACAGATAAGGAACTCTAAGCAGACGTTAGTGATTAAACCACGCCGCGTTAAATAACTGAACAAAGCCATAAGCTGTGAGAGAATATTTACACGTGAAATAAATCAAAAGCAGTGAAACGTGCTGCTGAACTCGACCGGCTGGTTGCGTACGTCTCTTACTGACGACGGAAAATAACGCTTTACTTCTCTATTTATTATGAAAACGCGGCTTTTCCGAGAGACTCCGCCATTTTGGATTCATTCACTCTTGGAGTGCGGGTTTGTTCATTTTCTTCACTGAAATAAATCATAAATGAGTTCGTATTTATACATTTAATGGACTGTTGAAGAACTCGATCTGATGGAACTCAGTGATTCTATTGAAAAGGCGTTTCATGATCATTATAAATAAAGAGTCGACAGAATCATGAATGTACTTTGATGTAATCCAGCTTTCAGACGTCACCGGGCTCTCCTCAGCGTCTCTCGGTTCTGACCTCTGAATACGTGCTGAAATCAGAGTGCTGAACTCTCTTCTTCTTATTCTTCTTCTTCTTCTTCTTCTCGAGGTTCTGGATGTCCAGTGAGGCGTAACAGACCTCGTCTTCTCCCACCTGCAGAGGACAAAAACACCTCTCAGAGGAACGTCCACAGAACTGTATACTGTTGTTTCTACCGGTCATGTGTAATGTTTGGAAAAGTGTGTGTGTGTGTGTGTGTGTGTGTGTGTGTGTGTGTGTGTGTTGTAGTACCTCATCACTTCTTTGACTCTGTCTTTTGCCACTTCGTCTCTGATCAGCTTTCTCTCCTGCTGTGAACGAGATCAGAGTCACGCAGTTACATTTATATGTTAGTGATCAGAGTGAGTGTGTGAGTACCTTTAGTGGTGTTAGTGATCAGAGTGAGTGTGTGAGTACCTTTAGTGGTGTTAGTGATCAGAGTGAGTGTGTGAGTACCTTTAGTGGTGTTAGTGATCAGAGTGAGTGTGTGAGTACCTTTAGTGGTGTTAGTGATCAGAGCGAGTGTGTGAGTACCTTTAGTGGTGTTAGTGATCAGAGCGAGTGTGTGAGTACCTTTAGTGGTGTTAGTGATCAGAGTGAGTGTGTGAGTACCTTTAGTGGTGTTAGTGATCAGAGCGAGTGTGTGAGTACCTTTAGTGGTGTTAGTGCAGAGGCAGTACACACAGATGGAGGAGAGGAGTGAGGAGAGGAGAACACACACAGCACACACACCCAACACCAGCTTCCAGCTAACACTCCACTCTGATACACACGGGGTCGGGGTGTTTGGAGAGACGGTATAGCATGGAGGATCTGTCCCTGATGAACACACACACACACACACACACACACACACACACTGCAGTTGATGTATTTTATTATTAAGCTCTAACTTGAAAAATGATCAAAGAGAATAAATATTTGTCAAACTTTTACAAAATGAAAGAATCGACACAATCTTACCGAGTACAGAGAGTCGAGTCGATCTGTTTCCGTAATGAAACACTTCCCTGTTTTTTATGCCATCTTTATCATTTGTAATAACGTTTTCCCTCAGAGCGCAGTAGTACACGCCCTCATCTGATTCTGTGACGTTCTTAATCAGCAGATTGTGTCCGTTGGTGGAGACATTAAAGACAAACGAGTAACGTGGAAAAGGTTCGTTCATCAAATCTGAATATGAGATCATCAGACGAGGTTGGTTCTGATGTGAACAGTTTCTGAACCACACTGGATATAATCCACTTTTCCAAACACAGTCGGAGTAGAGAGTGACGTCGTCTCCTCGTCTGACTCTCGTCTCCACTTCTGCTCCAGAGATCCTCTTCTGACCGGAGAACACAACACCTGCAACACAACATCACACTTTACACTACACTAAGGAGGGGGTACAAACTTCTACACAACATCACACTTTCCACTACACTAAGGAGGGGGTACAAACTTCTACACAACATCACACTTTCCACTACACTAAGGAGGGGGTACAAACTTCTACACAACATCACACTTTCCACTACACTAAGGAGGGGGTACAAACTTCTACACAACATCACACTTTCCACTACACTAAGGAGGGGGTACAAACTTCTACACAACATCACACTTTACACTACACTAAGGAGGGGGTACAAACTTCTACACAAGCCCCCAGCAGGTGTGAATGGTGTAGAAAGTGTAGAAGTTGAATGAGACTTACACACGAGAGCGATGAGAGCGACTCTTGATGTCTCCATCTCAGACACTGGTGCTGAGCGGCTCGTGCTGCTGAACATCTTTCATGCGCTCGTGTGTTCTGTAATCTGATTGGTCCACGCCAGTGGAAAATGTTTCTCTAGCAGCTCATTGGTTGCGGCTAAACTGCGATGTTTAGACACACGTTTGACACTTTTTTTCTTTCTCATGAAGAGCCTTTGATGTGGAAGTATCTTATAGGTGATTGGTCAGAGCCAGTGGAACATTACCGACTTCAGGTGGAGACGTCATCGCGTTCAAACAAACACTTTTTCTGCTCAAAACAAACACACATGACGTCTCCGTCCAAAACTCTAGTTCTTTACAGCACACACTCAATCAGGGGAAAAACAATTACCGCCACGAACTAAACACAGAAATCAGACGACCTTAAACTCGTGTACGTAACAAACTTACATCAGATTTGAACAATGAAGGACCAAATATTCTTTTTTTTAATCTTAAAGTGGAAATCTAATGTTTTTATTTTGATTAGATCCAACATCAGTGACACGTGACGGTCGTATAACATTTATACATGACAGAGCGGGTTTATACGTGTGTGTGTGTGTGTGTGTGTGTGTGTGTGTGTGTGTCTGAGACTGCAGAGCGTCGCTGTGGATTTCCTGTTCCTGCAAAGCGCGTGTGTGTGTGTGTGTGTGTTTCTCAGAAACTGAATGGTGCTTAGGCTCACTGTATCTATAAGGTGACCATCTCTAACCACATGTTTCCATGATGTGTGTGTGTGTGTGTGTGTGCTGTTGAAATTATGATCACTGGATGACCTTTCACCTCTACTAAAATCATAAAGGCTGTCTCACATGGTGTTCGCTCACCAGTGCGTATCCTAAGCTGAAAAAAATGAAGTCATCTCCAGGTTGAACTTTTTTTTATTATTATAATTAAATATTCAAAAGTACACTTATAACAATCCCATCAAAAAGTAAATGAAATGAATTAAATCACATTTGGTTGAATTTGTACGACTCGTTCCGCAAGTCTCAAACAGTTCAAATGGCGTTGCGCGTTATTGCAGAGAAACCCAACAAACTTCCTTCTAATCCTACGTGTGAAAGAGACCAACAAGAAAGCACAAATAAATAAATAAATAAATAAATAAACCTTTAAAAACCACACAAACGAACTTTTGTCCCGTTGTAAACACACTGCACAGTGCAGACCCATTAGTCACAGGGAATTTCAATTGAATAAACCTTTGAAAAAGAAATAAACACTCCGATGATACACTCGCGTTGTTGCTCTGTAGGAATCCTTAGAAGTTCTATGTAGAACCCTAAAACAGAGTCCTTTCCAAATAAAAACCCTTTCCAGAGTCTAAGAACCATTCGTTTTCCATCGAACCATTAAAGAACCTTTGAAGAACCTTTGCGTGTGTACCACCTGTGTACGTGTGTGGTACAAACTCCAGCGTATTGCCCATTATTTTCTTCTTAATAGCCAGAACCTGCCTGGAGTTTAGCATTTAGCTTCTTGGTACTTCTTCATAGAACCAATTTTGTAGTAGGGTTCTATACAGAACCATTAAGGTTTCCACCAGAGAAACGCACAAAGAGCCATTACGGGTTCTAAAAGCCCTTTAATAGTCCCGTTCGTATGCTTAAAATGGATTTTTACGTTCCAATACTTTTGTACCAAAACGTTTAAGACTTTATTACGTTTCATAAGTCATACTGTATTTAAGTAAACAACTTCACACACGTCCTGTCTTATAACAATAATCACATCTTTGATGGTGGAACTCAACTAAAATAGTGCAATAAAGTAGTCACTAAAATAATCAGACTTCTTCTTACAGCCGTACTTATTAAATGATCTATAAGCCACTGTACGTAGATTAAAACGATGACGAAACTCCGCCATTTTAGTCATTTTAGCTATCAATCTATGAATATAAAACAAAAACCCTAATTGTTATGCCACTGCTTGTAAATATGAAGACTTTGGACCCACAAAGTGGGTGGGGCATGTGACGCAAAAAGTTGTTGTAATGACTCAAACTCACAGCTTCTGCAAACCCCCTTGTGGATGTTCTCGTTTCGAGTCTTTATCTTTCTCCTTATCTTTCTTTTTCTTGAACAGATTCTTGAGCCTTAAGGATTTCTTGCCTTTGCCTCCAGTATGGGGTTCTGCTGGTGAGAGAGTTCCAGATTGAGTAGAGCTGCTACTAGCACCATCACTGCTCACAAGGCTTTGGGAGGAGGTGGACATTGAGGGCAGTGAGGCAGGATGGTTGAAATCTCCAGGACTGGCCACATTTAGAGGGTTCTTATAAGACTTCTCTAAAATACCGTCATACACTAGGTGGCTAAGGGGGTCTGATGGTGGAGTCCAGAGCATTACGGAATCGATTGTAAGGTCAGGTTGGCAGAAGCGACCTGGGTCTGGAATGACAAAGTCATCTCTGGAGATCTTTGGCCTGACAGTCTCCACAGGCATGTCCAACACATCTTTCTGGACAGACAGTTTTTGTTGCTCTGTAACAACATCACACTCATCTCTAGAGAGCTTCCTGGAAACAGCATTGTCCCTTCTCTCTCTTAAAGACATTCCTCGTTGGTTTCCTGTTGAAGCATACAATTCATCATGTGCCTTTTTCCTAAAAGTGCTATCTATGGAACCACCTGCAAACACCTTTCCCTTGTCCATGGACAGAACTAGTTCATCTCTGAGCACCTTTCTGTAATATCGTTCTTTGGGCAACTCTTTAGTATCTCTTACCTTCTTCACCCTTTGTCCATCCATTGAGAAGGAGTCATCATGCTCATCTCTGAAAGGACTTGTGGAAGCAGAGTCTAAGGGTTTGTCCTTTAACAGGGTATGTTCCCTTTGAGTTTCCTTTCTATGCATTAATCTTGGAGCAATGTCCATCTCTGCATAAAAATCTTTATCTCCACTTTGGATATCAGTCACATATTCATCTTTTGGTATAATCTTTGAGAGACTTTCTCCTGAGGGATCCTTCCTTTCCTTAAACATCTTTCGTCGCAGACTGCCCACATTTACCTCAGCATCATCCATGTATCTTATTCCAAAGTAAGGTTCCGTGGGAGAATCCAATTTCTCCCAGGAGGACAGTCTAATAGAAGAATAACTAGCATCTATTGGTAAACTCCTTGGAATCTTCTTGAAATCAACAGGAACCTCAGGTTCCTTTGTATACACTGGACTCCCCAAAGCTTCTGCAGACACCTCAGGTTCCTCTCTGGATATCTTTCTGACTTGGGTTTCGAGTTCTTCATGCGACACCTTTCTAGTATCACCCCATAGAGAATACTCTAGTTCCTCTCGTGATATCTTCTGCAAGGGACTGTTCTCTTGTCCATCAAGTGGAACCTTACTTGTGACACTATCAGAGAGAAGGTCCAAGTTGTCTCGGTATAGTTTTCGAGGTGAGGTATCCAATCCAGGGCTGGTGTACTTTATTCCAACAGGGGGTCCAATGGGATCAGGATCAGAGACTGCCTCTTGACACTCTCTATGGTACAAGTAAAGGATTTTGGAAAATAATGATGATGTTTTGCAATATTCTTCTCATTTACAAATATGAGAAAAACAACCTATAAAAATGCACCCCACGCCAAATGTATTCTCTATTAATTTCACCACAGCTAAACCTACAAACTACAGATGCTACCCATCAAGATCAATCAACCAACCGACTTGAATCTACCAATCAAAACCAGTCAACCATACTCTGCAATAAAAACTTACTGTTTCACAATAGCAGGGAAAATTATTTCTTCCCCTTCTTCCTCACCATACCGATGGAGCGGAGGCCGTATCGGGATTAGAAGATCAGGATCAGGTGACAGAATCACAGGTGGCTGGACAATATGGCCGGTTCGACGAGAACGGACCAGCGATCGAGGAGACAGCTTGAGCGGAGAAACTGTGACTGTAGATAAGAGTAAGAATTGGTAAACGAGATAAGACTATCTGGAGTTTTCCCTCTAATATACTTTTACATTTATGGCATTTGGCCAATGCCCTTTTATGACCTTTGTACATCTGAGCAGTTTAGAGTTAAGGGCCTTGCTGAAGTACCCAGCAGGGGCATCTTTGCAGTGCTGGGAGTTGAACTCACAACCTTCTGATCAGTAGTCCAACACTGACCGTACTCACCAGGAATTTTCTGAGGCATCATGGAAGGCATTTCATCCTGCATGTCATCAATGCCTACAGGCATTTGGTAGGAGGACATGTTGGCTCTTGATAAGACCATCCAGTTGGGGTCGGGGTACAAAGTGGCCGTGAGGCTGTGTAGTCCAGCGTTGTACATTATGGAAAATCCACACAACAATTCGATCTGCTGCCATCTGTGCAGGCGTTCTTGCAAACATGCGGTCACCTCTGCTAGGGCATTTCTGTTACCAAAAACATCAACATACTCTTTAATAATCATTAATAATATTATCCCCTAAGATTTCTGCTGTTCAATCATTCTCTCTGTATTCCCTTCAGTACCATTTTTCCTCTCTATTATCTGAACACAACAATAGAGTTTAACCACATGTTTGTACCATACTACCATACCATCATGCAAGGTTTTCCATACAACTTCAGTACTGTCCAATTGCCAACACAATATCCCCATTTTATTCCTGCCATTAATGCACAGACACTAAAGTTCCCTCTCTTATATTCTTACTTGGCCTGTAAGATCTTGTGGTCCACTTGATCTAAAGAGGAACTGTGTGCCACTTGGAGGGTACCAAGAATAGAACTTCTCTTCTTCTTAATTCTCTCTGCCTTGAGAAACCACCAAACAAGAACACAACAACAAATACATGCACACACTGGGTGTAAGGTATGAGGACTTAGCAAGAAAGTAGCATGGCAAAATGTAAACATGAACATAAGTTCTTGGTTCTACCAAACCAAGCATCACAGCCCTTGTAGTGCCCAGATAGTGTTGGTACCTCATCCTTGGCAGTGGCCAGCTGCTGTTCAGCACCGTGCTTTTTGACGTTGTAGTACTGCATCTCCACCTCATGTGTGAGTTGCATCCACAGCTGCAGAGACTCTGGCACTGACCAGCTAGCCTGCATGTCCTGCTCTGCCTTCTTCAGCGCTGCTCGAATCTGAGTGCAACACACACGCACATCACACACACCTTCACGGCTGTTTCAGAAACTTTGGGGACCCTAAGTGACATCCTACAGGTTCCCCACAATCCCAATCATACCTCTCAAGTTGCACAAGCTTGAAACCTGGTGGCAACTACAAGATCATTGACTCTTACCACTAAAGTATATACTAAATGCTAAAAACATCCTAAATTCCAATGGGCGCCCAGGGAGTCTTGGGGGCTCTAAGTGGCCACCTATAGCTGGTCCTGCTTTGCTTGCATACCAGTCTACCATTTACCATTACCCAGTTGGCATGTAAATTATTCTAAGGCAAGCACTCACCTGTTCAAGTTCTTCCTCAGCATATCTCAGTCGGCTTAGTTCACTGACGGCACCCTTGCGAAGCACATAGAGCTGGTTGGCCTCCTCTTGAGCCCCCTGGATCTCACCCCTCATCTTCTCTTCTAAAAACTGCTTCTCTACTGCTACTGTACGCTTCTCCTCCTGGGCCCTCTCCAGCCTGGGCAAAAGAAAATAACGTGATTCTATTCAGTTCATGTGACCATATGTTTAGCTAGTGTTGTACCAATTGGCAGGGACTTAGCTGGAAGGAAATAAGCTAAAATGTTTGTTTTTTTAAAAGTATCGATCTTTAAAAGGTGCTTGCATGGTATGATCACCACCATCAGAGGGATTCCCAAGCACAAAAGGCTGGCCTGGATCAATAGGACATCTATTGCTAATTATTTCTGTGTTAAGGTGATGGTGAAACACTCCACTCCAGGGTGTGGACAATGATAACTCACTGCTCCTGCAGGTCTCGGAGACTCTTCTCAGCTCTCTGTAGGCTCTCCAGGTCCTTCATCATTTTGGAAATGTGCTCCTTTGATGCTTTGTTCTGCACCTGAGCAAACCAGCAGCCACCCAAACCCATCAATACTGACACAAAGAGCAGCAGGTCCTTCATCCAGTTGTGTGGTGGTCCTGGAGACAAAAATGGAGGGATATAACATGACAAAAGTCCAGCTAATTGGATCTTCTCACAGCAAACTTGTTTCTCAAATCTAGTGCAGTATTGTGACCTTACAAAATTTACATTTTTTGCTCTAGCATATCTGACTTGACCTTCAATATACTTGATAACTAGCAGAGGAAAATGAGGATAAGGAGTGAAATTCCAAGACAGTATTTATTAGATGTGACAGATGAAGTGTGTCACTTGATAAAATTAGAAGGTGCTTGATGCACTTAAATATGATCAGCGCTAGATTTGTAAACGACTTAAAAATAGCTGAGGGTCTTAGTGGCCAAACCTGCTACTCACACCTCAAGTCATGTCTATTGAAGAATGATATGACACCAATGACCAACCAGCTCCCATAGCTCCTACTCCACACTACCCCATACCTCTGGCCATCACGGGAGAGGAGCTGAGATGTTTCAGATATGAGTAAATTGGATTTATATTACTAGAAATCTCGACTAAAATCAAATCTGATACCTCTCTGTGGTTCATTGTGCTGTTTTTATGAGGTTGATTGTCATGTTTGTATGACTTTGAGGTTTATCTCTGAGGTTGAGCAGGTCTTGGTATTTCTGTGAGTTTTATCTTGGCATTTCTATGAGGGTGAGGTTTATCTTGATGTTTCAAGGTTATCTTTAGGTTTCTATGAGGTTGATCTCAGAGTTTCTAAGAGTTTGAGTTGATCCTAAGAGTTCTATGAGGTTGAGGTTCTTGCATCTATGCTATTGTGGCTGATCTTGGTGCTCCTATGTAATCAATCTTGGTGTTTCTGCAATGTTGATCTTGGATGTTTCTATGAATTTGAGGTGATATTTGTGTTCCTGTGAGGTTTACCTTGATGTTCCAATGAGGTTAAGGTTGGTCTTTATGTTTCTTTAAGACTGTGGTTGATCTTGGTGTTTTTGTGAGGTTGATCTTGGTGGTTTCTTTTTTGATTGGCGTTTCTCTTGATGTTTCTGTGAGTGGGAGGTGATCTTGGTGTTCATGCGAGGTTTATTTTGGTGTTTCTACGAAGTTGAGGATGAACTTGGTGCTTCTATGTGGTCAATTGCTGTTTCTATGAGGTTGATCTATGTTGGTATTTTTCTGAGGTTGTTGTTGAGCTTTCTATCAGCTAACTCTTAGTGTTGCTGATAGGTTGATCTTGTTTTCATTTCCCCAACACATGCAAGTCGCCTCAGGTTGTAATCATCTAGGTGTATTATCACGTTTGAAAGACCTGATACATTTCAGCTAATGAATAAACACCATGCCCCCGACACTATATCTGGATGTGTGCCTGTTAGAAATTTAAGTCTTGAGTCTTGGTCTCTAATTACAAGCGCACACTTAAAAATACACACGTGTAGGTGGTCCAAACAGCACGACATCGAGTGCCTTGAGCTTCAGCTTGTGTTTGTGCTGCTGGTCCTGGATCTTCAAGTAGGTGCTCATGAACGATGGCTCATTGGACGCAATCCTAGAAATAAAGCACAATTTCCACAACCTTCGAACTTCAAACAAAACTTCAAACAAACGTCCACTAACTCTGCATTAGTGTTGCACTGAACCTACCCGAAGAACCCCGGAGGAACCCTGTTTTTTTCCTACCAGTGTATGATAAATACAGGATTAAATCAGGCCTCTGATTGGTTGCTCTCACCTAGGCAGTGTGTTTCCATTGACGCCTAACTCTTTAAAGCTCTTCTCGTATTGCGGCAACTCCACAAACTCCTGCAGCCAGCACAGCACATCCTTCTGCGTCCAGTTATGAACTGTGAGAGTGAGCAAAACATAATATTCACTGTCCACTAGCTTAAATATCATGGATTGCTGCAAATACAC
>CM022778.1:17392393-17394893 GCA_012411365.1 Ameiurus melas
TTAAATAAGACATCAGCGTGACCTTCGAAAACCTTCATCAGTCTCCTTCGAGCTGCACGTTGTCAGTTCAGGAAGTGTTTGCTTCCTGGAGCTACGTGACTAAACTAGCTAACACAATAAACGGCTCACTCTCCAGCCTCTGACCACGCCCAGTTTTTATAGACCGGTCTGCTGACACGGTTTCGGCCGCGGTGGGACTTCCTGTCACCGATCAACACGAGACGAAAGTCACAAGCTGGTACGTTACTGCCGAGGCTGCCGGCCTCGACGCGTTCCTCTTAGGCTCCGCCCCCTACTATTCAACGGCTGCGAATATCCAGAAATTTGTTTATGTTACAAATCCATCATGGAGCTTAACGACGACGCTTGAAACGACTAGGGGAAGATTTGTCTGTGGACGGAAAGACTTCGCGCGAGATAACGTTCGCAAAACTAAAAAAGCAAACAACTTGTTGCTAATCGAGTACGCTTGATCCTTCGCCACGTTATTCCTTTCATAAAAAAGGCTCTGAGGGAACATCTATCTTCGGAAGACTATCGCTGCGCTCCGGCGCCATTTTAAACACGCCCTTGTCGGGCGAACTAGCTAGTTTGGTAATTAGCTAGCCTTGTAAAGTCGAGGACTAAAACGTTAGCTTTTAAATGTCTCGCCGCCCCGTTTACGCTTCATACGTTCCATCATGAGAACTTCTACCCTATCGAGTTTCTATCGATAAACACCGATCGTGGCTGGAGGCCCTCGTTCTAACCGAGCAGGAGCCACGGCAGTCGATCTCAGGTATTCAAAGAAAGAACATGCCGCCATATTTGCGGAGAACTCCCCAGGAGTCCATCTCGGGGGGGGGAAGTGCTAAGGGACGAGGGCGTGTCAGGAACGCTACTGGAGCACGGCCCAATAAAGCAACTGGAGAAAATAACACTGAAAAGATCACGACCTTCAAAAACGTTGACGTCTCTAGGTTTGAGAGTGGTGACGAGACGGGGGTGGGAGATTTCTCGTAGGCACAAAGGGTTCGTTTCAGCTGCCATGAAAAGGATCTTTCATGATGGAGGAGGGGGAAAAAAATACACGTGGAACAGGAAGATAAAATCAACAAAGTGCAGAGATTCTGGACGCATTTTTCAGTTCGTAAGTGATGAAGATCCCTCAAGCGCAGGGTGCTACCTTCCTACACACGACCAAACACACCAAATCTAACTGTCCTGAAAACATAAGAGCAGGAGACGCTGAGGCTCGATTTGATCCGAGTCTTTACAGCTCAGTCTTCCAGTCGTGTCCAAACAAACCCGTCCATACACAAACGAAGGCCGAGAACCAACCCATCAGTTCTGCAGATAAAAAGTTCTTTCTTGCCGCTCGCGTGATCCTAAAAACGACTGGTTTAAAGACTAAATGCCGGGCTTCACTTCTCAGACGTCCTGGCGTTGGACCAGACGTGCTCCAGCTTCCAGACTCGACAGATCTTGCGAGTTTGGAGACTGGACTCCAGCTGGGTTGCGTTGCGGTCTCCTGGATGTTTTACAGTACTGGGTTCTGTTTCACAGTGATCAAATCTGAACTGCACTTTGTCAGGTTTGAACCCAAGTCCGTCCTAAAGACCCAGTTTTACACGGGCACGTGTTCTGGCCCAGGCTGCTTTAGGATCGTCTGGGTGTCCGCGTATTCAGTCACAGACTGGATTCTGAGATCTGAAACTAATCCCCGTGACAAAGTGTTGCCGAGTTCTGGACTGAATCTGTTTACCAGCTGAACTCGGAGCTGCAGCTCTTTCCCCTTTCTTTAGTTTCAAACTAATCCATTTGACAATTCCAACTCAAGCCTCGAGCTCCATCAACCGCTGGCCTTCAAGTGTTCCGTGTTAGCGGGCCCTAGACTCAAGCTATCTTGCATGTTGGGCGTTATGAACACCCCCATCCCCACCCCCACCCCCACCCCGGGCTCGAGCAGTTTTGCGTTAGCGAGTTCTGGGCTTGAAATATTCCAACCTAATCCAGAATCCAGGCCCGACTTGTGTTGCATTTCCGAGTTTTGGACTCGAGCAGTTTTGCTTTCATGAGTTCCAGACTCGATAATTAGCATGGAGAGATGACCGTTAGCTACAGCGTGGGGAGAGAGACACACAGAGACAGAGAGAGAGAGAGAGACAGAGAGAGAGACAGAGAGACAGAAAGAGTGAGAGGGCGTGAGACAGAGAGAGAGAGACAGAGAGAGACACACACACAGAGACAGAGAGAGACAGACAGAGACAGAGAGAGAGAGAGACACAGAGAGAGAGAGAGAGAGAGAGACACAAAGAGAGACACACACAGAGAGAGAGACAGAGAGAGAGAGAGAGAAAGAGTGAGAGAGGGTGTGAGACAGAGATAGACAGAGAGAGACAGACAGAGAGACAGAGAGAGAGAGAGACAGAGACACAGAGAGAGACAGAGACAGAGAGAGAGAGAGACAGAGAGACACACACAGAGACAGAGAGAGACAGACAGAGAGACAGAGGGAGTG
>CM022778.1:17399893-17409893 GCA_012411365.1 Ameiurus melas
CACAGTTTCCCACCTCCTAACGCCACTGAAACCAATCAGCACACAATTCCCTGCCTCCTAACACCACTGTAACCAATCAGCACACAGTTCCCCACCTCCTAATGCCACTGTAACCAATCAGCACACAGTTCCCGCCTCCTAACGCCACTGTAACCAATCAGCGCACAGGTCCCCGCCTCCTAACGCTACGGTAACCAATCAGCACACAGTTCCCCGCCTCCTAGTGCCACGGTAACCAATCAGCACACAGTTCCCCACCTCCCAACACCACGGTAACCAATCAGACTTCCCATAATATATCTGGGAAATCTCAACTTATCTGGAACATCGGCGGAACACACGCTTACCTCTTTTCATTCCCGTACGATTTCTGTGCAACTTTTGCGTGTAGAATCAGCACCGTCTGATCTCCTCTCTCCTTCAAGTAATTCCGCATCGCCTCTCTTCGGGGGGGAAAAATACAAACACTCAAATTTATAAACAAACTCAATCACTACAATGTTCTGATTAAAAAAAAAAGACTTAAGGGCAAAATGAGTACCTAGTAAGGCGCTTTGGCTGAGGAAGCTCCCCAAATTTCCTGTAAAAAAACAAACAAAACAAAAACAAAAACTAAGCAAAAAGAAACGTAGTCAGAATTACAGAAAAGCAACAGCAGGTTCAGCTCCAAGATCTGCGCATGCGCAGTTTGTTTCCAGCTGCTTGACAGTTTGGATGACTAATAAACAAACAAAAATAAACCCTAAAACTACCTTAAAGTATTTCTACACTCCTCTTAATAAAACAAGTCAAATAGCACTGACGTGCTAATGTGTCATGAGGTCTGACCAAAGTGAAATAAATAAATAAATAAATAAATTTTAAAACTCTGCTACAGCGGGCGAGCTAACAGTTCTCGGACTCGTTACACGGCGTTTCTCTGCCCCTGCGAGCGGCGTGAAGAGCCCGCCCCGTCTCCCACAGTCCACCGCTCACTCCTGTACACTACCGGCGGATCAACCCCCGGGGGAAGCACACCTCTCGGGGTCATTCTCGATCGTTTCCGAGGAACACTTGCGCTTTTCAAATGTGGGCGAAACTTGCCTGGTTAGCATGACGGCTAGCTGAGCTAAGTGCATAAAAGAACACCAGTGAAGCAAGGCACGAGACCAGAAAGTCAATCAACAACAACGCGTGACAGGACTACACACGGGAGCCGAGGCAGAATGCGACTAAATCTAACTCTCCGCAACGTTTAACGTCAACTTCTCCTCCTCCATGCCCACTTCTTGTTGTTAATTTCATCGCTTACCCCGTCACAACAGGCGCCATCTTCCATCAACTCTCTAATAAAGTCGAAGTATCGCGAGATCTCCGCCAGCATTCCTCCCAGAAGTATCGCGAGATTTTCCGCCAGCCTTCCTCCCAGACGGAACAACCCCAAGTCGTGGGAAAGTAGCTCGTAGTCTCGCGATAGCTCAGATGTTCTCACAATAGACCAGCATGGAAGCCGATCGTGTGTTATCGCGAGAGCTCAGACCGCAGAGCAAAGCGTGAGAAGGTGGAGGAGGAGGAGGAGAGGGGGATGGGTTTGTCTCACACAGGCGTGGGAAAGTTTCCAGAGTCTCGCGAGAACACTGAAATCCACTATAGGATGAGTTCGTGTGTTATCGCGAGACTTGTCAGTGTCGGCAAATGCTAAAGAAGTACCGTGTGAAAATTCTCACAGCGTGGAGGACAGGTCGCGTGTACACGCACGCCTCCTAAACTCAGATTTCACGCTTCTTAAGCCTTCGTTAAGTTAATGACGGCTTGCCAGGTTAAGGCTGTTGGGGGAAAAAGATCCACACTGTATTATTTCTTGAGGAATGTTGCATGATGCAGCTTTAATAAACATAAATAAATAAATAATTTTTTTTACATTTTATTTAATATGGGATTTTGTGTACAATGTTTTGTTATGACAGGATATTTCAGGATAACTATTTACGTTCAGTTACAGTAATGCGTCTATATAAGTGTTGACATTGTTATGAAAGGGATAAATACTGTAAATATCATTACAACAAATCATTCTTTTCATTAAAGACTAAACAGGAAGATAGAGATATACAGAATTTAGAGTCAACACTAGGTGGCAGAGTTCCTTTACTATAAACCGAGGAGAGGATTAAGGAGTAAATAACAACAACACGAATAAGCAATTTAAGACCAATTAATAGTTACATGACTGCTAATGAATATGTAAATGAGCGTAATTCATAACGGTGCTCATTATTACTTATAGAAGACGACAATTAAAAAAATGATCATTAATAGTCAGCGCTGTTTAGGACAGTAGTTCATAACAGGACAAGAGATGATAAAAAAAATATGAATAAAATATGACTATAACAAGTTCAAGCAATATTCAAATGAATTGTATAATGTTAATAAGCTATATAGTCTTTAGAAAAGACTTTTTTATCAACAGCACGGCAAAAAGCTGTTTCAGAACGGCATGTGAATTATATTAATTAGCATTAATCGGTCTTAACATGTTCGTCGATGTTGTTATGAAAGCCTTGGTGATAAATAGATAATAAACGCAATATAATTGGGCTATTTTTAAAATCATGGTTGGTGTTCCAGGTTCGTCTGAATATTAAATAACAATGTTTGATATTGAACACAAAAATACGACTTAGTGTGATGCATTTGGTTTATTAACTGCAACACAGTATGAAAGCACTCAAACCGTCACTATTGCTAGCGTTTTAATTAACAATATGAACAATTTGTAATTGACGAATATCCGTGTCGTAATGAATTCAGTCGTTTCACCGAAATCGAACACGAGCTCGAGTACTTCCTGTCTGTAACACAGTAATGTATTCGCTTTATATATGCTTAGATTAGAGCTGTGAGCACACACACACACACACACACACACACACACACGACCCCTTACTCTCACGTGCTGAAATATCTGCTGAACACGACGTGATAATCATCTCATAATGTTACACCACACAGCGAGCGGTTTATCTTCAGCCGTATCTGACATCAATCAGCTCGCTGACACTCTGCCCTTAATTTCTACACTTCTCTGTCTCTACTGATAAAGATATAAAGTGTGTATACGTGTGTGTGTGTGTGTGTGTGTGTGTGTGTGTGTATATACGTGTGTGTGTGTGTGTAATAAACAGCAGTAGTGAAGAATTATGACTGATTAACTCAGGTCAGTTGAGCCACCGGTTACTGATTTTATTCAGTAGACTCCTGACATCTGGCTCGTCCTCCTGAATAGCGAGTTTAAACATCCCTGTGTGTAGATGCACATATGTGTGTTAGGAGCAGAGGGATTATGGGTAAGTGTAGTTCACAGAAGAACACCGAGGACTCTCGTATAGCATGGACAACAGCCCTGTTTAAAAGTGCTTGGCCCCATATCGCTCCTCCGTTTATTTCTCCAGACTGCACTTACAGGCAGTCTTTCGTTTCTTTTCTGTCGTTTCAATTGTTTTTACATTTCTTCATAGCACCTTGAATTGATATAAATAAACAAATATATTATTAACAAATTGGCATCGTCTAGCCTCGCCTTATTGTTTAGTATCGCATCCAAAAGCCTCCTTTAGGTGGGAATGTTACAGCAATTAAAAACAGCATTACTGTACGCATATAAACTGCAGGTTTCCCGATGTGGGACCGGAAGTACGATTCCCTACAAATGACTGAGAGGATCGTATTTTAGCTCCAATTTCCTGTCCCCGCCCCCTTTTTTAGGCTTTACACGTTTAAGATTTTTGTGTAAATTAAATCCATGGAAAAATACTGCGTAAATCAATGGAGGGGAAAAAAAACATCGATTCCACATTAATTGCATGGTTTGGTGAAGTCGATTGATGGGTTAATCAATAACAGTGACCTACAACACCCTGGATTTACTGTGTGTGTGTGTGTGTGTGTGTGTGTGTGTGTGTTTGTGTGTGTGCGTGCGACACAGTCATAGTACCGAGGAGTGAATGATTCTGTAATTAGCCCTACACAGTACTACGTGTACCACTGAAGCCATAAAATAATAAAATAATCGTTTCAGTAATATTTCCTCACATGTTTTCACAAGGACCACAGACCATAAACACCATAAACATCACCTATAGCTATCTGAATACATGTGTATTGTCCAGGTAAACAATAAAACTAATAAACAGCAATGCCAATATTCGATATGCAGAACGGTTTTAATACTTGGCCGATTTATTCAGTGATTTTTACAACTCAGGACTAACGCCGTAATTAAACATCAGATTTCAACATAAACTATAAAACTTACTGTAGTAGCTGTCCATTTCCAAAATAGTGTATATTTTTGGAGAATTGGTCAACTATAGGCATATAAAATATAAATAGCATTCAGAAATGACAGTTTTGCTCTTGGTCCTTGATCCAGTCAAGCTCGATATGTTATAATAATGATAGAAGTCTATAATGCTATAATTGTGGTGTAATAACTATAATACATGTGTTATAAATGAGTAATAGTGCATTAATAACTGATTCTATAACGCTGTCGCATTAAGAATAACTGAACTGGGCGGGCCTTTGACATTATCTTCACTCTCATTGGCCAGAGCTGGGTTATCGTGTATCTCCATCGCATAATTCTTCCTTCCGATTGGCTCCGCCTCTTCATGGCCCCTGGCAACCTGGCAGCATTTGCAGCAGCAGCAGCAACGTGCGATCATGGCCGTGATTATTCGGTCCCAGGGTTCAAGAGATCGAGCCCAAAGAGGCAGGAAGTCCCACGAGCGCAGACAGGAGGGAAGTCTCTCTGGAAAGCGCGACTGCAGGTAGTTGATGGCGAGGACGGCGACGATGAGGACCACCACTGGGACGAGGACGGCGAGGAGAGCGGGAAGGCCGGCCAGAGACAAACCGAACACCAGCAGTGGGATGAAGAAGAAGCAGAGCAGCACGTAGAACACTGCGAACCAGCGATACCGCGCGGTCACGTCACCCAGAGACTTCGCTATGGCGACGGGGACGCGCATGAACGGCAGTACGTACCACAGTAGGATGCCCGAGATGTTGAAGAACAGATGGACCAGAGCGATCTGAAGGAGTGAGAACAGGAAGAAAACATTTTTAGCAGTGATTTTTCATTGACTGTTTAGCTGGGAACAATAAATAACTGTAACCTACTGGTAACTTGATCTCTAACCCACGGGAGGGGGCACAAACTTTTGCACTCAAATCTACGAACATGGAGCGATTATGTATTCATGTTTCCA
Source organism: Ameiurus melas (assembly GCA_012411365.1). Taxonomy (NCBI): domain Eukaryota; kingdom Metazoa; phylum Chordata; class Actinopteri; order Siluriformes; family Ictaluridae; genus Ameiurus; species Ameiurus melas. The sequence goes on from CM022778.1 coordinate 17,405,149, forward strand.
CATTCGCTAGCAAGTTAACGAGGTTGATTTCATGACCAGAACAATTTTGCGCTTTCCCACCAGTTCCTTATTGGAACCAGGACTCCCCATCTCCATGACAACGGCTTGAGCGACTCTGTTCAAGTGATTTTTTTTTTTAAATTACGTGATCATTTCAAAGGGTTTTGAAGGTTATTGTTGAAAATGAAGCAGGAACAATATCAACGATTCAAAGATCACCTTTTTTTTCTGGCAACTGCAACAAAATAAAAGAAGTTACATTACTAATATAAATGCTAATGCTAACAAAGTCTCCTTTGATACAATGAACAAGAAAAAAAAACGGATGTGTTTTTGTTGTTTTGCGTGTAATTGTCGTTTATGGCGCTGTATCTGAGAGTAAAGTACTCAGTGAAGAAGGGTTTGTGAACGCACCGCAATCTTATCAATCGCTAGAAGGGATAATTAGAGGGTAATTAAGTAAATAATAAGATATAGCATAAGTGTGTGTGTGTGTGTGTGTGTGTGTGTGTGTGTAACCTGTAGCGAGTTAGTCAGTGTTTCTCCTGGACTAGCCAGAGCCGCTAGTATGGCTGTAGACGTGGTGCCGATGTTGGAACCCAGACACAGCGGGTACGCTCTGTCAATGCTAATCACCCCGAGACCTACACACACACGCACACACACACACCAAATAGGAATAGAAATAGCACAAAGCCTGTTACATTCTCTTCACTTTCACCTTTATAAACTTCCTGATAAAGACAGGTGAAGTTGGTGAACCTTAGCTCAAGTAATAAATAAATGAACTGTGTTCTGACTGTTCTGTACAAACACTATCTCCATCTGTTACGGATATGATAAAGCCTTAAAACAACAACCGTAAATGTGCTGCTTGTGCCAGGATTCTTGGCAGAGGAAAGGACATTGTAGATTTAACACTTTTGGAAGAGAAAACTAAACGTGCGTTTGCACCTGAATGGAACATAGCAAAGTATACGGCAATTTAAAATAAATTGAAAAGAAATTTTGGACTCCGACGTACGGAGCCGTACAGACGGCTGGACGGGGAGACTGACCTACGAGGGGCGTGATGGCGGAGGTGAAAACCGAGCTGCTCTGTACGATGAAGGTCATTCCTGCTCCCACCACGATGGCGAGGTAACCAGTCACCCAACTGAACGGGAACGGAAAGTCTGCTCACAATAAAACACACACAAAAAACACAGCTAAAAATATAGTAAAAAATAAACACAGCTGTACACACCCAAACGTTGCTGTTTTTCAAAATGGCAGAAGCCGTATGCGTGAAGTCAGTTAGCTGTCGAAGCTAAGTGTAAATTTGATGTCATTCTTAGTAATCAACCAACACTTCTGAGGTAAACGTTGACGTTTCTGACAACTGTGTCTTGTTTCCACTGTCTCTCTGTCTTTACATTGTCCGTATTAGATTGCGAGTTAGCGTAAAAACAAAACAGGGCGGGTCTTAGCAACGGTAGTCCAGTGACTTTAACTTTTAAAAAAAACAAGAGTATTTCAATGTGGTGAAAACTGTGGTAGTTAGCAGTCAATGCTACAGTGTAATTTTAGTCACATAAAGTCTTTTCTTAGTAATTTACCAACACTTCTGAGGTAAATGTTGACGTTCCTGATGGTTCCGTCTCCGTCCGACTATCAACGTGTGTTTAGCTTGTCCGTATAAAACAGTGGCTGCGAGCTAGCGTTAAATACCACAGAGTATTCTTTCTCAGTTGCCTAGCAACAGCGTATATACAGTATAATATCGATTATTATTAAACCTCTTTAAACTCACAGAGGTTACAAATAGAGGACAGATTTCAAACATGAGAAAATGTATAAGGAATAAGGGCAGATGGACAGATTGTTGGCCTGAGACCTGTGTTGATGACCTTCTTGATGACGGAGGCCACCTGACCCCTCAGCATGGAGTTGAGCAGTTTGACGATGAGGATGAGGCAGATACAGAGCACCAGGAGAGACGCGGCGAGCAGGATCAGTCCCACCGCCAAGTCAGGCAGCGTCGTGTTCACGAAAATATGACCACCTACAGACGCAGACAGACAGTGAGACCGGTTCTGACAAAGGAGCAGCTTGGTCATGCAAAGGCCGCCCAAAATTCTGACATCAGACGGAGGAAGACAAAGTGTACTCGCTCTACACTGTAGACAAACCATCGTTAACTTTCAGACCTTAATTTGTTTTTTATGTCCTTTTTAAATAACCTTTAAATTTCACTTTTAAACCAAATATAAGCAATAAACAAGTCATTTGCAGTTCTAGAATAAAAGCAACTGTTCTAGATTGCATTCTAGAAACTTTGAGATCTGTGTGCCATCTTGCGGTTCTAGAACTCTCCGCACGTACAGAACAAGTGTTCTGGTTCTAGAATGCACTCTAGGATAATCGGGGTTTTGTCCATCTGTTAGCTCACATTCTAGAACTCTCGGGAGTTACTGTGTACAAACCAATGTTCCGGCTCTAGAATGCGATCTCTAATAATCTGGTCTTTGTCCATCTGCTACCTCACATTCTAGAACACTTGGCAGTTACTGTATATAAACAAATGTTCTGGTTCTAGAATGCACTCTAGAATAATCGTGTTTTAGTCCATCTGTCGAGTTACATTCTAGAACTCTCATCAGTTACTGTATATAAACCAATGTTCTAGAATGCGCTCTGGGACAATCGGGTTTTTGCCCATCCTCTAGCTCACATTCTAGATCTCACGCTAGTTATATAACCAGCACAGCGGTTTGAGAGTGTGCTCTGTCCTTCATCTCACATTCTAGCACAGATGTTTATATATATTTCATTCCAGAGGTGTTTCTCAGAGTAGGATAAGTTCCGTGCTCACATTTCTGAATGTTGATGGTTCCGGAGACGTTCCTCCACTCCCAGCAGGGGGCGCCGGTGCAGTTCACTATAGTCACGTTCTGCAGAGACTGCAAATGAAAAACTGTCAGACAATTGACCCAGCAGATCTTTCCCACCATCCGACCTGTTTTTCTGTATTTCTAGCAGGCGCTGTCGCGTACACAGGTTTTAAAAAGACGTACCGTGTTTGTAGATGTTCGACACCATGTCTTGATGAGACTCTTATTCCTGGCATCTGGGTCTCCAGTGGCAATTCCGCTGATGACTGACTCGTCCAACTGTGGGTCAGATACGTTTATGTTTTCGGACTGGTTTTAGCCCCACACCAATACGTGATTAACTTTCTGTGTGTGTGTGTGTGTGTGTGTGAATCAAAAATTTGTTGCAGAAATATCTCTTAATGTTTTATAAGCATTCATATTATTTCATATTCATTTCTTATGATTTCAGTTCATTGTGCTAATCGAAGCTAATATATGAATTATCGCCCCCTGCTGGATGTGTTTTGAACTGCTCATCAAAAGTTTATAACTGACTTCTAAACCAGTACCTGACACGCTCGTACCTCAATGATGGAGTGTGTGAGCGGGTCGGTGATGACGTTGAGCAGCGCGGGGGCGTTCTCTCCGCTCTCGATGTGGAAGGACGAGACGATGAGCTGGGTGAGGCGGTACAGATAACCGCTGGCCACCTCGAGCGGCAGCAGCACCAACACCGACAGCCAGTTAAAGAAATCGTGCACCGTCGCACCGGCGAACGCTCTGCGAACACAACACTCTCAGAAACGGCACACAAACACCACCTTTATGCCCCTTTCATGAAAATATGACAAAAAACATTTTAGAGCAAATTTTACAGACTTTTTTTTTTTTTTTAACCTGCCATCAAGTCAAATTTGATTGGCCAATTTCAAGCGAGATCATAGCTAGCTAATTAACATAAGGTAGAATTACCGTAGAGGTAACAGTAACATTAGCTCGGGTAGGAATTTAGCGCAGAGGTGTGAAATACTGTTAAAGGGCAGCATGAGATGAAGAATCGATAACAAACGCTAGCAAATAGATTTAATGATTTAATAGAGTTTACGATTCGCTGATTAAATATGACTTAAGCTCCACCCTCTTTAACCCTGGGACACTTTTCAGCATTGTGCTCAGATTCAGTGCTAGCTTTTTACCATGAGTATACTAAAACGGCTCTGTTCTGATTAGTTAAAGTTACACATAAAGGGGCGTGGTTAACCCCAACAGCTTTAATCACGTCAAAGTATTCACTTTCACTCTCTAATTTCTATTTTTCAGGCATCAAATCTGGGTCGATTCCAGATGATTAGCCATAATTTAGGTCACTTTAGAACGTGAGAAGTTCTCGTACGGAGAAGGGTCCCACCTGCGGAAATTGTTCCTGTCTCCAGCCTGCGTCATGGCCACCACCGTGTTGGTCACCGACGTCCCGATATTGGTGCCCATGATGATCGGGACGGCCGTGGAGACCTGCAGCACTGTAGGAAGAGTAGTGTTTCGTTATCTTCTTCATCACTGTTACCATCATCATCATCATCATAATCATGTGACTCACGTCCAGAGGACACCATGCTGACCACGATGGACGAGGAGGTGCTGGAGCTCTGGACGAGCAGAGTGACGAGGACGCCGATCACCAGGCCAGCCAACGGGTTCGACAACACCTGGTTCTCCTGGAAGATATCTCCAGCTGCTTTACCTAACACACACACACACACACACACTTAATTTAATATGAAACATTTTAAATGTGTGTATGAAGGACTGAAGTATCTCGCTAAAACCGCTGTGTACCTCCAACAAGCTGAAACGCAGAGCCGAGGAGGTCCAGAGAGCAGACGAATGTGT
>CM022778.1:17414893-17429893 GCA_012411365.1 Ameiurus melas
TATTGTTCTAGTTAGGATTTTATCAAAAGAAACGGTTTCCTAGCATTCGTTAAACCACGTGTTGAATGTACAACGTGACGATGTGTACGTTCACCGTCTGTGCAGTGAAGAAGAACAAATACGGCGACACGTGGGACGAGTGAGGAGCTGAACGCTGGGAGAAATGTGCTGTCATCGGAGTTAATAATAAACGCTCTGTATGGAAAAATATAATGACTGTTGTTTTATTGGTGAGGAATCTGAAGAGGTAATGAGATGGAAGAAGGAATTTCTGGAAAATCTGCAATGCGTGCTTTCACACACACCGTGTGTGTGTCCATCCATACATCTTCTACCGCTTACTCCTTCTTCAGGGTCACGGGGAACCTGGAGCCTATCCCAGGGAGCATCGGGCACAAGGCGGGGTTACACCCTGGACAGGGTGCCAGTCCATCACAGGGCACAATCACATACACACACACACACACACATTCATACACTATGGACACTTTAGACACGCCCATCAGCCTACCATGCATGTGTTTGGACTGGGGGAGGAAACCGGAGAACCCGGAGGAAACCCCCACAGCACGGGGAGAACGGAATCGAACCCTGGAGGTGTGAGGCGAACGTGCTAACCACCAAGTCACCAAGTCACTTGGAATTTTATTTTATTTAAAAATAAATAAATCTTTACTTAAATGAAATAGAGACAAGTTACTAAATAAAATACATCTTAATCACACACAAAAGATCATTTTATTTAAAATATAAAAGAATATATATATATATTGAGCTGTAACAATAAGTGTTGCAGTAAAATGTGCTGTAGTTTTGTGCATAGAAAAAATAATAAACCATAAAACCTCTAATAACGGGTTTAAAATATGTTTCTCATCACACCGAATTATAATCTCGCGATAACAGACGTAGACGTTTCAGTCCCAACTCTCGCGAGAACACAAGGCAACAGTTGGGGGGAGGGGGTCTCCTATTCTCGCGAGAACACGTCTCACTCGCAGCGAGTTCGGGAACTGCGGCGGATGTTGATGTTTTGCTCAGGACTGTGTGTGTGTTCGGTCAGAAAATCTCCTCTATGTGGCGTTTCATGAAACACTGCGTTGAACACGAACCTTCTGAGTGATCTCCGAGGAAAGCTGAGTCCCTCCCGAGAAGCGGGAGGCCGAGGCGGCCATGATGGAGGACTTTGATGAGATTTACGAGGAGGAGGAAGACGAGGAAGAGGAGGAGGACGAAGGCCGGGCGGCGGAGGAGCAGCTGCTTAAATTCGGGCCGGAACCGGTGCTGGTTCGCGGAGCAGGCCGAGCCACCGTGTAAGTGACTCGGAGAAGTCTGTTTTTAAAAATAAAAAAAAAAGATCGCTGGTTAAAGCTCGCTAGCACTGGTTTCAGTTTTAATTCGCTTCCGATAAGTTCCGCCCTCCTTCCCTGTGATTGGTTAGTACGTCTCAATCCCAGTCTGGCCGCTGATTGGCTGAGTGCTCGCGAGTATGAGAATTAGCCAATAATCGTCCAGGAGCCCGTACCAGTAGCCAATCCTGACACGGGATGGGCGGGATGTGCAGGAATACGAAGTAATCATAATCAGTCTTCTGGAATGTTGTATGAACTGAACTGAGCTGAAATGGTTCCACGCTGCTCTACAAGATCCACGCGCAGCACTAACAGTATGTACAATGAATGAAATGAGCGCTCGTCACAAGCGGATTTCAAGTGAATTGTGCTTTTCTTTGTTACTAGGTTTGGACTCAGCAATAAATTTGAGACAGAGTTTCCCTCAGCACTCACAGGGAAGGTGAGAGAGCCATCATTAAACATCTGTCCCACCTGTAATGCACCCAAACACACCGAACACGACGTGCACGCAACGTCTGATCTCAACTCACAGCATGTCTGTTAAAACACACACTCCACCCGGGACGGTGCGGGACTCAGGGGGTGCGAGCGTCGGCTCCAGGGCACGCGTCGCCCGGAGTCGGAAAACGGGACGAGGTGGCCCTGTTGTTGATTTTTACCTCTCAGTACTGCGTGTTTACTGATTACAGTGGTGGTGGTGGTGGTGTTCTTGCTCCTGTGCTGATCTGTAGGTGGCGCCGGAGGAGTTCAAAGCCAGTATAAGTCGAGTGAACGGCTGTCTGAGGAAGACGCTCCCGGTGAACGTGCGCTGGCTGCTGTGTGGCTGTTTGTGCTGCTGCTGCACGCTGGGACTCAGTCTGTGGCCCGTCATCTGCCTCAGCAAACGCGTCAGTCTGCATCCACACACTCGCACGCGCACACACACACCCCCTACACACTCGCGCACACACACCCTACACACTCGCGCACACACACCCCTACACACTCGCGCACACACACCCTACACACTCGCGCACACACACACCCCCTACACACTCGCGCACACACACCCTACACACTCGCGCACACACACCCCCCTACACACCCACAACCACACACCGCGCACACACACAACACACCGCACACAATACACACTCGCCACACACACCCCCTACACACTCACCACACACAAACATCAGCACACACACACCACACACCGCCACACACCACACACGGCACACCCCCACACACTCACACGCCACACTACACAACACACACACAACACACTCACACACACACACACACACTCGCACACACACCCACACACTGCCACACCCAACACAGCCCCACCTACCCACACACACACACCCTACACACTCAACACACACCACACACACTCACAACACACATAACACTGAACACCCCACACACTAACAACCACCCCCCTACACACCCACGCACACACACCCTACACACCACGGACACACCCCCTACACACTCGCGCACACCCCCCACACACACTGCACACCCCCCACACACTCGCACACACACACCCCCACACACTCGCGCGCACACACCCCCACACACTCGCGCACACACCCTACACACTCGCGCGCACACACACACCCTACACACTCGCGCGCACACACACCCCCTACACACTCGCGCGCACACACACCCCCCACACACTCGCGCACACACACACACCACACTCACGACACACACCCCCTACACACTGCCGCGCACACACCCCTACACACTACGCACACACACACCCCCCACACACACACACACACACCCCTACACACCGGCACACACACACCCCCACACTCGCACACACACACCCCCTACACACTCACAACACACACCCCTACACACTCGCACACACACACCCCCACACACCGCACACACACAACCCACACACACTCGCACACACACCCCCACACACTCGCACACACACACCCCACACACCACACACACCACACACTACACACACTCGCACACACACAAACCCCTACACACTCGCACACACACACCTACACACACACACACACACACACAAACAACAACCACACACTCACACACACACACAAACCCTACACATTCTCTATACACTCCACACACACCCCTACACACTCGCACAACACACACCCCTACACACTCGCAACACACACACCATACACTGCCAGCACACACCCCCACACACCACACACACACACACTACACACTCGAACCACACACCTACACACGCACGAACACACACCCCTACACACTGCGACAACACACACCCCTACACACTGCCGGCACACACACACACACACCACACGGCACACACACACCCCCTACACACTCGCGCGCACACACACCCTACACACTCGCACACACACCCTACACACTGCACACACACACACACACACACACACACACCCCTACACGGCACACACACACACACACCCTACACACTCGCACGCACACACACACACCCTACACACTCGCGCGCACACACACACACACCCTACACACTCGCGCACATCATTGCATGGTTTGTGTTTAAATAGCAGCCCTCGATGGATAGAATAGCGGAAAGTATTTATATAATCATTTAAAGGCATTGATTTCCAGACTCTGAAAACTATAGAACAGCAGGGGGTTAAAGTTCAGGATAAATATGAATATTCAGTTGACTTTTTAATATTGAATATGAAAACGGTTCCACCTCGTGAACACTAGCGCTGCACTATATGACCGTACACAATTAATATCGCTCGCATTGTTTCAGAAGATAAAAATGAAACCGAATTCCCCCTCCTTTCCATTGTTAATCAGCAGTTTATTCCCCTAGATATCACGTCAGTGTTTGTTCTTTTCCGGTGTTAAATGTTTGAAAAGTTCAGTGTTTAACTTATTAAACAATCGATTTCTCTAGATATAAAATCGAAATATTTAAAGCCTTGTCGTTCCTCCCTTTTCTTTGCTACTCGTAATGTCTACGGAAATACATTCCCCTGGAACTCGGTTCTCCGCGTGTTCGTGAAATGCTCTTCGCTGATGATTTCTGTCACGACGTCCGGCGCTGACGTAGAGAAGAAAAGCAAAACGTACATTGGGTTTAGTTATTTAGTTATTTATGTATTTATTGACCCCCCTTCTGTCTCTTTCAGACACGCAGATCCATAGAGAAGTTACTGGAGTGGGAGAACAACCACCTTTATCATAAGGTTAGTGTGTGTGTGTGTGTGTGTGTGTGTGTGTGTGTGTGTGTGGGTTTTGAAAAAGATTCTTTGTCGTGTTCGTCGTTGCTAACGTGTCTCTCTGCTGCAGTTGTGTTTGCACTGGCGGCTGAGCAAAAGGAAGTGTGAAACCAACAACATGATGGAATACGTAGGTTCATCTCGTGTCGCCGCGCTTTGTAGTGGCGCGATCATGACGCTTTCAGACTAAGTCGATCCACCCTTTCACTTCTTCTCCCTCTCTCTCTCCCCTCTCTCTCTCTCTCTCTCTCCTCTCTCTCCCCCTCTCTCTCTCTCTCCTCCTCTCTCTCTCCCCCCTATCTGCCCTTTACAGGTTATCTTAATAGAGTTTCTACCCAAGATTCCCATCTTCAGGCCGGATTAGCAGCCGCTCACGCTGTCCTCTGCCTAAGGTGCCTTCCTCTGGTACTCTCACACTTCCCTCGCTCCGGACTATAAACTCGTCCTATATACCCATAAACATATATAAATACATATGCATAGACATATACGCTGCTTCTTCCACATTCAGTGCTGTTTACACACCCGCGTAACCCCGCCCACCGCCCACACACACCTCCCCCCCGGAGGACCCTCACCTGGAGCCACCTGAGAACACCATGGTCCCGCAGCACAAGGCTCTGAGCCACCGGAAGCCATGTCATGGAACCAGATACGGCGGGCGAACGGGTGTTACCATAGCAACGCTGCAACGACGAAAGAAAAAGAAAAACTGTTTCACCGAGTCATCAAGAGCGGAGGGCGGGGCATATGTTTGATCAACCAATCAGAGAGCGGGATCATGTGACATCACCACGGTATTAGTAATTAGCCGGAGGGTCTTGGGGATCTTGTTTGTGGGCTAGCGACTGCTAACGAGGGAACGTCACATAAGCTACGCTAAGCTAGCTGGCTGTGATCTGGCTATCACTGCGAATGACCGAACTTCTATTGTAATGAGCGAAAAGGAAGTCTTAGCGACGTGCTGTGACGTTACATGGTCGAGTTTGTGATTGGTTTCCGCTCTTCTCGACCCGGAGACGCGCGTTACTCGCTAAACGTCCTAGCCGCTCCATAACGGATAACGGTCCGCCATTTCCCCTTCATAAATGAACCCGAAGAGACAATCACACACCGGCTGCACGAAACAGGACCGACTTGTCTAGTAGAAAAAACAGTGTGCGAGACGTCCGGATGGTTCAGGTCGCAGCCGGATCCCTTAATGCAGCACAGAATGGATTCTTTCTTTCTTATTATTTTTCTGTTTTTTAAAAAAGCTTGTGAGAGCTTTATTAAGCCCGTAAAAATCTTCTCATAGACGAAGCTGCGTGAGACCAGTACTGAGAACGTTTTGAAATCTAGGCTGCGTCTCATCGCACATCCTCTCTGTAGGATTTTACTCACTGTTGGTACACCTGATACGATCCAGTTAGCAGTTTAGTTTCATGAGTCTCTCATCGTCTTCAAAGTATGTTCTGAGTATGGTGTGAGATTTGAAACACAGCCCTACTTTGAAATCTAGCATCAAAACCGAAAAATTTTCTCCAAAGGACATTTCTTTCAGCTTGATAACATTTCCCCTCCGCTAGCTAACGTTACGCTAACAATGCCAGCACGTGCTAGCTCGAATGTCGTGTGTCGGTTTGCGGCGTTTCTGTCGAGAACAGTATAACATTTCACACAGAAATGCGTTTTACGAATGCGTGAAACGTCAGGATCGTGATTTTTACGGCTATCCGCTTTATATCGTCACGATCGCTACTTGCTAGCCAATTAAGGTTGTGCTAGCAAGTCTCATAGCTGATTTGTTTCACTTTTATTTGAATTGAAAGTACTATTGTAGTTAGCAGAAGCGGCTAATTGTCATTGGCGGTCGCTGATAAGGTATCGTACTTCTTCCTGTGAGAAGAGTTTTAGTCAGCAAAGCTCCCACAAGCCTTTTATTTTTTAAAGTGTTTTTATCTTCGTTTACCTGCTCAGTTAAAAAGAGCAGCTAATGTTCAACTTCTTCAGTGTGTGTGTGTGTGTGTGTGTGTTTTGTATCTCTGTGTCGTGAGCGATATCAGTTAATGAAAACAATCAACAAAACATTGCTATGGTTTAAAAAAAACAAAAAAAACACCCCTGTTGTATTTTGAAGTCTTAGTTTAGTTTCTGATCGTATTAAAGCAGCAGTCTGGCCAAAAATGACCCGTCCGCCATGACGCCTTACACCAAACGGAGTAGTTTATCGCTGAAGCTACGATGCTAATTCAGCTAGCATGTAACGAAAGCCTGTGTTTTTGACCGAACTGCTCCTTTAATGTTCGATATTTAGAACGAAATATAAATGAATTAATGACCTATTGGTGCATCCTTGATTTCTGGAGTTTTATCATTTAGATATTTTACACCGAACACAAGGTTAAGATCACCCAAAAAAAAAAAAAAAAGTGCTACCTTAAATTGAGCATAAAATTTAACCGAGTGTGTATGAGTGTGTGGTGTTCAGTATGTTTCGCCCATGTCTTTATGCTCATCCGTTACTATTTTTTTTTTATTGCTATTGTTTCTTTATTTCTCTAAAGAATATTTAAGTACTGTGTATGTACAGGAATAAAGTACAAATACATTAACACGTGTGTGGTGCCAAAACTTTAGAAACGTCTTTCGTTACAGTCGCAGTCCAGCCGTGATTCATTATTCAGAAGAACCTGAAGACCACAGACCTCTTTCAGTGACATCTTGTGGGACATAACGTAGGGCGTGTGTGTGTGTGGGGGGTTGGGACACGTCCACGGCTGGGTTTAATTGTTAATGTGCTCTATGCAGTGAACGCTACCGTACATCACTAGATTAGTGTAGTATAAAGTGTTTAAGTGGATAATAACGAATAGTTTTTGTGATGTCAAGGTCAAACGACTCCCCCAGTGACTCATATTCCCCTGCAAACGACTCCTCCAGTGACTCATATTCCCCTGCAAACGACTCCTCCAGTGACTCATATACCCCTGCAAACGACTCCTCCAGTGACTCATATTCCCCTGCAAACGACTCCTCCAGTGACTCATATACCCCTGCAAACGACTCCTCCAGTGACTCATATTCCCCTGCAAACGACTCCCCCAGTGACTCATATTCCCCTGCAAACGACTCCTCCAGTGACTCATATTCCCCTGCAAACGACTCCTCCAGTGACTCATATTCCCCTGCAAACGACTCCTCCAGTGACTCATATTCCCCTGCAAACGACTCCTCCAGTGACTCATATTCCCCTGCAAACGACTCCTCCAGTGACTCATATTCCCCTGCAAACGACTCCTCCAGTGACTCATATTCCCCTGCAAACGACTCCTCCAGTGACTCATATTCCCCTGCAAACGACTCCTCCAGTGACTCATATTCCCCTGCAAACGACTCCTCCAGTGACTCATATACCCCTGCAAACGACTCCTCCAGTGACTCATATTCCCCTGCAAACGACTCCTCCAGTGACACATATTCCCCTGCAAATGACTCCTCCAGTGACTCCTATACCCCTGCAAACGACTCCTCCAGTGACTCATATTCCCCTGCAAACGACTCCTCCAGTGACTCATATTCCCCTGCAAACGACTCCTCCAGTGACTCATATTCCCCTGCAAACGACTCCTCCAGTGACTCATATACCCCTGCAAACGACTCCTCCAGTGACTCATATTCCCCTGCAAACGACTCCTCCAGTGACTCCTATACCCCTGCAAACGACTCCTCCAGTGACTCATATTCCCCTGCAAACGACTCCTCCAGTGACTCATATTCCCCTGCAAACGACTCCTCCAGTGACTCATATTCCCCTGCAAACGACTCCTCCAGTGACACATATTTCCCCTGCAAACGTCACCCTCCAGTGACACATATTCCCCTGCAAACGACTCCTCCAGTGACTCCTATTCCCCTGCAAACGACTCCTCCAGTGACACATATTCCCCTGCAAACGACTCCTCCAGTGACTCATATTCCCCTGCAAACGACTCCTCCAGTGACTCCTATACCCCTGCAAACGACTCCTCCAGTGACTCATATTCCCTGCAAACGACTCCTCCAGTGACACATATTCCCCTGCAAACACTCCTCCAGTGACTCCTATACCCCTGCAAACGACTCCTCCAGTGACCTATATTCCCCTGCAAACGACTCCTCCAGTGACTCATATTCCCCTGCAAACGACTCCTCCAGTGACTCATATTCCCCTGCAAACGACTCCTCCAGTGACTCATATTCCCCTGCAAACGACTCCTCCAGTGACTCATATACATTTGTAAGAAGAACTAAACACGATGCTTGTTACAGAAATTACCAAATGCCTTTTTTAATCTAACAAAATCAACATACATCTACATGGGACTTGGAAAAAAACACAATATCGGAACCAACAGAAGAACTAAAATGGAAAAAAAAAAATACTACAGAAGAGTATAGAGGATTCGGTTTCTGCTGGCACGAGCACCGGTTAGGGCTCGGGAAAGACGAGACACGACGTGAGACGTTACTCCATGGCCTCCTGGTTCTCCTGGTCGGCTGCTCGCTCCTCGCTCGGCTCTTTGCCTTCTTTACTCCTCTTAGACTTCTTATGTTTGTGTCTGCGATGGCCATCACCTTCCTCGCTGTCGTGCCTCCTCCTGCTACTGCTGAGAGACGGTGAGAGAGACAGACAAGCCTCAGACATGCATCATCTGTATTAATACTTCAGTTCCACTAAAGGAAGTGTGGTACAGGTAAGGGGTGTGGCCAGAGAGCGTGAGCCCCAGTAAAAGGGGGTGTGGTGAAGGAGGTGTGGTTGCTGTTCCTCTCAGACTGAGTGTAGGGGACTCAACCTCTGGATTCAACCATAGCAAAGGAGGCGTGTCCTCCGAGTCAGTGAGCTTTAGCATTAGTGTGATAAAGAACACGTGTGTGTGTGTGTGTGTTTTACCTGCGTGAGGACTTGTGCCTTCCCTCCTCTTTCTCTCTGTGTCTCCTCTCACGGTGTCTCTCCTCTTTCTCTCGGCTCGACCGCTCCCGATGCCTCTCGTACCCACGGTCTCCGTAGTCACGGTAACGGTAGCGTTCCTCATCACTGTGTGTGTGTGTGTGTGTGTGAGAGATCGAGCGAGTAAGTTCCATTTAAATAGATATAAATAACAAATCTACATACGAGTGAAAATATTTCTGATTTTGTGTTATTTGTTATCATCAGGATTCTAATTAAGGAGATGTAGCTCACCTGTTGTAGGCCATGGACGAGGGACTATGCTCTCGCTCTCTCTCTCTCTCCCGGTCGTGTCCTCGGTCCCTTGTCCGCTCCCTCTCTCGTTCCTTCTCTCGTTCCTTCTCTCGGCGAGGGTAATAATCCCACTGCTTTGAGCTGTCTATCATCCCGGGCCAGTTGTTCACGGGCCCCTGCATGGGCGGCGGGTAACTACCTGATAATCACACACACACATCTAGAATTCACAGTTCAGAACCTTTTACAGTGACAAAACAGAAGCTGAACTGACCTGGTGGGAAAGAATACGGAGTGACAGGACGGCAGTCGTATCCTCCAGGATGCCCGCTGCTGGAGAAAATCATCATCATCATCTCATAATTACAGTCAGTGTTGTCATCACCATCATTAAAAATCGTTGTCAGCGTCGCCATAGCGATCAATATGAACTGTTAAGGGTGTTACCGGTGACATAAGCTATATCTTACTGAAAATACAAAGCCTAAGCCCCTCCCACACAGTGAGGATCTGAACTCTAATTGGATGAGGCACTTACTTGTCTAACGTTGGCATGAGTGAAGGGGGTGGGCCACTGGGAGGAGGCGGGAAACCTGGGATGCAAACAAAACAAACAAACAAACTCCATCGCAAACGCTACAAATAACTAAAAAAAAGTATTTAAGTTACAAACTCCGGACATGTTTTATTTGCGTGCAGGAAAGCCACGTACCAGGAGGTGGGATGGTGATCGGGAGTCCTGTGAGGAACGAGACAGTAATGCTCACTGAATGAATTATGAATTAAACTGTAGTAAACGTGCTACGCGAGATCAGGGTTAGGATTAAAAACTGGCACGGAGCTGAGATAAGTGCAACATTAGACAGACTCACTTGGTGGAGGGATAAGGGGCGGAGCCTGGCTGACAGGAGGCGGAGGCAGGAAAGGAGGTGGTGGTATGTTGGGAGGGAGGGGCCCTGGGGGGAAGAAGGTTGGGAGTTTGGCGGGTGTGGCCTCTGCTTCAGAGGTTGTGTGTTCGGAGACCACCTGTAAACACCACAACGGAACAGAGTTCAGAGAATATATAGAAAACATCGTGAGTGTGAGTGTGTGTGTGTGTGTGTGAGAGAGAGAGTTACCTGGATGTTGTTTCCCTCCAGGTTGTGTCGGCGTCGTCCCTCCACCCTGCTGATGGTGGCTGTTTGTCCACCAATCACATCAATGGTCCCAGTAGACTTCCTGCAAAACACACACACAGACTTCACTCAACACAAAATACACACACACACACACACTCAAGACACAATAAGTCTGAGTGCACCATCAACAACAATTTATTTTTTTACTTATCCAAACACGGAACTATTTTTTGAGCCGACTGTAAAAATATCACTAATTTACCAATTTTCAGAGCGACTACATTTCAGAATAAAATGTATCCAGAAGTCTTTTATACTCCGTAATGTTGCTAGTGCACTCAACCTTCTGCTTTTATATCCATTTAAAAATGCAGAGAGAGAGAGAGAAAACACGAACACTCCTGCAGCTCAGTGGTTTCTTAAAAATAAAATAAAAAAAACACGCCTCGACCAGCCACGTGATGAACACAGCAAATAAATGAGAAGGATCCAGTAAACCTGAGGCCTGTGGGGGGAAAAACAACAGAACACAAGAAACCACGCCCGTGTCCGTGTCCATGCCCACTTACGTATAATAGGGCGTGTCTTGGGATGGAGGCCCCGCCCACTGCGGAGGGGATATCCTATGAGGGCATGAGTAAGGGGAGACAGGGGTATAATGATATACACAAACACAGTGGTAGAGTTAAGAGGACAAAGTAATAACCCATGTGAATAAACCTCAACATTTAAAATCGAGCTGAGACTCTGCTGTGTGTGTGTGTGTGTGTGTGTGTGTGTGTGTGTGTACCTGGCAGGGTTCACGCCTGTCTTGTACAGGTTGGATGGGGAGGTAAAGTCTGTTTTAGCAACATGAACAGGAAGCGCAGCCTCTTTATCATTCCCTGTCCTGCCCTGCTGGACCTGAACAATAAACATCAAAGTGCAGGAGGTTACAGTAATCACGGCATATGGGTAGTACGAGGAGCGGAGGACAAGGGGAGGGACAGCGGAGGACAAGGGGAGGGACAGCGGAGGACAAGGGGAGGGACAGCGGAGGACAAGGGGAGGGACAGCGGAGGATAAGGGAAGGACAGCGGAGGATAAGGGGAGGGACAGCGGAGGACAAGGGGAGGGACAGCGGAGGATAAGGGAAGGACAGCGGAGGATAAGGGGAGGGACAGTGGAGGACAAGGGGAGGGACAGCGGAGGATAAGGGGAGGGACAGCGGAGGATAAGGGGACTTACAGAAATCTTGCTGGTAGCAGAGCTGATGTTGATGGTGTCGAGGCCCATACGCAGCCGCTTCTGTTTCTCACAGTATGCCTTCCAAGATTCCTCGTTAAAGCCGTAATTAAAGTAGTCCGACAAGTCGGCACCTAAACACACGCGCGCGCACACACACACACACACACACACACACACTTAACCGGCATATCTGAGGTAAACGCTGATGCTCCTAACAGTTCGGTTTCCTTTCCTGTCACTGTGTCATGAGCTTGCTTATGCTTAGGTGAGTGGCAGCCATATTTCGCAGTTGCCTAGCAACAGTGTTGTCAGTATGAAGATAAAACACACCAGGTTTTCTCCAGGGCTTTTCCTCAAACGACTCCATGTCCACCTCCAGCACGGGGACGCCGTTAATGCTGCCTGGGGCATCGAGATCCACACCTTTCACCTTCGCTCCCACTAACACACACACACACACACACACATATAGGAATATCATCACACACCCGTAATGGTCCGTTTAATGTCGTGTTCATCGAGTTAATATTCTAATTCAGTGTACAGGAAATTCCTGATGAACGAGCCTGGTACCTGCTCCGTATGGCCTGCTGCCTCCTGTCTTTATGTTCAGATTGACCGGCGCTGCTCCGTACGTCCTGGAAATGGAAACGTTCAGGACAAACACACAGCACAGGGCTGTAACACGGAGTTTAAACACACGTGTGTAATTTAAACAGCAAGTAAATGCAGCAGCTAGGAGGAAAGGCTTCCTTCTCTCGACTCACGGGTACTGAGGCGCGCCCGTCTTAATATCGCCGATGGTCACGCGGACGTCGTCGTCGTCGTCATCACTGTCGCTCTCGCTGTCCTGGTTTTCACCATGCGCCTCCTCCTGACCAGGGAGGTCATTTGTGTGTTATTCTCACCGAATCAGGCTTTACTGAAACTCTCTCTAAATTCTGTACGTGATGTAGACGTGATAAAGCGAACGATACTGAAGACTGGAGCACACTATGGAACACGACCATTACGCCATACCCTACAAAGTGCAATTCTATACTGTACCGCCTGGAGTTGAATCCCAAATGAATCCTGGACAAACTGAATCTTAAATAAATCCCAAATGAATCATTAAAGAGTTGAATCTCAAATGAATCCCTAAGGAGTTGAGTCCCAATGAAGCGGACTCCAAATGAATCCTGAACAAACGGAATCCCAAACGAATCACTGTGGAACAAACAGCTACCTGACTGGCCACTCCATTTCCAGTGCTGTTCTCCTCGGGGGCAGCAGGAGCAGAGGGGGCGCTACAGAACACACACACACACACACACACATTATATACATCATTAACTGTTTACAGCATAGCACAACATTAACGAATCAAACTACGGAGTGGAAGACGCACTCACCTGACAGCAGCTGTGAGTTTGGCCTCTTCCTCCTCGGTCTCCTTGCCTTCTCCTTCATCTGCAGCACAGATCAACACGGAGGGACAAAAATCTACTTTATTTAACCATGAAAGCTGCATGATGATACAATGGTAGTAATAATCTCCCATTACTTGTTATCTACATTCAACCCGTAGCCTTGAATTTTAAAATAAGTCAAAACAAATACACGTAGACACGTAGATCTTTCATTTGGTGCCAAATCTGGCTGTGGAAATGACGGCGCTTTGATAAAATGGACAAAATATACTACTGTTACTTTGCTGCATATTATTATTATTATTATAATTATTATTATTATAGAATGTATTGTAAATACCGATATCGCGATACTAACTGAAGTGATGTATCGTGCAGTGATCGCGCGCTTCATAATTCAGGCCCAAAACCTTCTTATGATCTAAATGTAATAGGGTTTTAATTTAGAGTTGAATTATAACGTGTATTAGATATTAAATATCTGCAGAACGAGCCGGAAATTGTGGATTATTTATGGAATAAAGTCTCACCGCCGTAGAGCCATTCCTCCTCCTCATCCCCAGCAGGAGCCTCCGCCGTTACCGCTACAGCTACCGATACCGTCGCTGCCGCCGCTGCTGTTTTCTCCGGTTCTTCCGCGGACATTTTGTTCTTTACTTCCCCTGAATGAAACCTGCAAAATGTCCGACCCTAAAGTGACCAACACAGCCGGACATAAATGCGCACAACGCGGCAGTTTATCTGTACAGGACACATGAAGGGGTAAACACTCTGCACTTCCGTCTACCGGCACACTATTGCGCAGGAAGTCAGCGTGCCTAGGACAAGCATGACTTCCGGTTCCAGAAACAATAAAAGTCTGTACGGGCAAAACTTCCGGTTCGGATTTTTTATTTATTTTTTTAACAGAACATTTACCTTTAGAAAACTTTGCGCTTTATTCAAACAAATAGATGAATTAAAGGAATTAAATACCTCACTAAAGTTATTTGATTTTACTTAAAAAGCAAGATTTTAATATATATTATAAGATATACTAAAAAAAAAGTTTTAACCTAGCTTATTCAGGTTTCATGTTTCCAAATGTAAAAGAGAAGAGGAAGAAGAAGCCTTCTTTTGTCACATGTACATCACAGCACAGTGAATTTGTTTTCTTTGCAAATCCCAGAGGTCAGAGGTCAAAGTGATCTGTAGAGAAGAGTATTGATCAAATGACCGACAGGAGGCGCATGCAAACACAAACAAGCGTTCAGCACTGGAAGTCAGTTTTTCCTTCCCCTTACTGACTTAATTAACTCGTGCTGAGGCAACGGCTTAAACCATCCATCCATCTTCAACCGCTTATTCCTTCTTCAGGGTCGCGGGGAACCTGGAGCCTATCCCAGGAAGCATCGGGCACAAGGCGGGGTACACCCTGGACAGGGTGCCAGTCCACCGCAGGGCACAATCAGCAGG
>CM022778.1:17434893-17479893 GCA_012411365.1 Ameiurus melas
TGTGTTCCGTTCGTTCATTTGAAACCTTGCTAACAGCTAGAGGAAGCTTATGAAGGCCAGCTCGCATCATGCCAGTAACACAAATGAGCTCACACCCTCAGTTCCACCCATTTCTAAATAAACATTCGGTAATCTAGTCAGTATTGAACTTTTCATGGATTCGCTAACTCTCAGATTAATGGTCGGAAGATTCCGTTAGCTGTTAGCAATGTTAGCCTTGTATTTCCATTTGGACCTATATCCGAGGTTAAAAAGCATTAAACCTTAAACCTTTTGGTTTTCATGCTAGGAACGTAGAAAGACATAGCTCGTGTTAAGCTGAGAAATGTACACGAACGGTTCGATCTTTAAAGCTTTTTTTTATTCGTATGTTTAATTGTTTGCTAACTCTGTTCTACGTGGCAGGTATTACGTAGCACTGCATGTGTACTGGAATAATAATATTCGCGTAAAGGCACCTTGTATCGACAGCTAGCGCTTGAAGACGATTTTATAATTCTGAAAACATTTAGCACTACGTCTCATTTGTGTTTAGGAAATCGTGCGAATTCAGACGTTACGTTTAACTGCAGCCTTTCCATTACTTTTGATACAACTAGCCATAGATACGCGAGCTATGCTAAAGTGACCTACACAAGCTATTCAGTTTTTCATCGTTTTACGTCGAATTGAGCGGCCATTGTTTTGTAAACTGACAAGGGATTTCATAAATATTTAGTGAACAGTTTAAACTTAATATGGTTAGCAGGTTATTCGGTGCATTAGCATTAAAGAACGGGTGCAAAATCTTATCGAACTGAATCATTTTTTAAAATAAAAGTGTCGATATTAGGTGCCTTGTTCTAGTTCTTTAGGTAAGTCAGTATGAGTTTAATATTATATCTATTAGTTTATCTAAACCTGAATGTTTTCCATGCTAGCTGTGTGAGTATGTTGCACATACTGGATTTTCTGGACTATAAGAGACGTTGTTGTTGTTGTTGTTGTTTTATGGTTTGTTTTGTAAATTAGACAGTTATAAATCAGATAAGATATTAAAACACATTAGCGTTATTATAACATGCCTGTTTAGTTACCGTTAATATTGCACTACCGTTAGCTCGGTGCTAAATGAAAACTCCGTATGTGTGCTAGCGGATACTAACACTACATTAAAGTGAATTACACGTTTATTTAAAAAAAGATGACGGAAGGATTATAAACTGGTGGTCAAACCCCCACACCAGCAGGTGGCGCCCTGTTTATTCTGGAGCAATTTATAGTGCAGAAACTACAGTAAAGTAGCTTATTTAATTAGCATAACTTGTAGAGCTGAGTGAGAGAGAGAGAGAGAGAGAGGGGTATAGTTTTTTTTTTGACGCACATATGACGTAAATCTGACTCCAGAGGCCTGTACCATGAATCCGGTTTAAGAGGCGAGTCCGGTAAGTTTCAGTTCAGTTTGTGCCAACCCTGGGTTTTAGGTACCATGAAAGTGGCTCGCCATAGTAACTTGCCGCTCTGTGAGACGAGCGGCAAGTGAGACGAGAAACATTTTCATTAAAACATTTCGCATTTATGTTAGATGAAATTCCACGAACGCTGTTGGGATTACGCTTTCAGTCCATTTATTCTCATAGTGAGCCTATAAAAGTAAACTTTTACACAAATCAGTAATGTTCGCGAGCTTCCCTGATGGCGTTGCTTTTTTGCGGTTGGTGTAGGTTTAAATTCGTCATATTTCTGCAAAATTACTTTTCAACCGGAGGTATGCACACCTACTCTTCCCCCCCCATGTTGAACACTATTGGCTGTTCGGTGCCGATGTCACGCGTTTATATGCACGCGCTCGTGGACTAACCATAGCGTAAAGATCAATGGTACCAATTAAAGCCTGATTGGATTGGCTTGGTTTTGAACTCGAAACTAATCCCGTAACCCTGAGTTTGTTCAGCTAGCTTCATGGTCCAGGCCCCAGCACTTGTGTGTGACTTCTAAACAGGGTTGTTTTTTTTTTTTTTTTCACTGCTTGTGTGTTGTGGTTGGTGTGACTTTGTCTTTTTACAGTATTGTATTTGAGCACATAAGCTATTCTCCATCCTGAGACGGGGGGGGAGAAGTTTACTGTGAACAATAAAGGTTGCTACGTTTTGGTAAAAGTGTGTTTCTTGCTTCTAATATCTGAGAGTTACATACAGTGATGTGTTTTATAAGGACACGAAGGCCACGCCTCCTTCACTGAGACTGGCGGACACAGAGGCCACACCTCCTTCGTTAACGCCGATCGATACAGAATTGAAATACTTCCGAAGTGGATTGTTGATTCCTAAATCACCTGAAGTGCACTTCATATACATGAGTCTCCTCAGGAAGAGAAGCAGCGTGGGTAATCCTGGGATTAGGAGCCGCTCTTCATCCCTAATCCACCTCCATTCAAACAGGATTCAGTTTCACTGCCTCGACTCGACTCGGCATTATGTCCACTCCCAGAAAAGTCTCCCCTAAATCTAGTATCAGTTATTCTGAGTGAGGATCGATTTAGAATCAATTCTCATCCAACTGAATTCAAAGCATCATTGTCTAACCGAGTCCGTTATGATTTTATTCAGGATGCACTGAATCATTTAGGAAAGAACCGATTAGCTAATCGAGTCCATCGATATCTCATTTGCGGCACACTGAGTCATTTAGGAAAGAATCATTATCTAACCGAATCGATCATTTATGATGTACGGAATCATTTAGGAACAAATCATTTATCTAATCTAGTTACTTATTATCTAACGATTGGTGAACTGAATCCTTTTTGTAACGAATCAATCGTTCTCTAATTTATGACCTGCTGAATCATTCAGGAAAGAATCGGTATTTGATTGTGTGACACATTCCACATATTCCAGTGTATATATTATATATGTATATAATATATTTAATATTATTTGCTAACAAGAGCCCCGGTGAGGTGTTTTATAACAAGGCGGGGTTACATGACCTCATCTAGGACAGGGAAAGGACAGAAAGTAGAGAGAGTGACAGAGAGAGAGAGAGAGAGAGATTTATCCCTCCTCCTCTCTGATTCGTGGCTGTGTCTCAGTCCTGATCCATGCTGGCTGAGGGGCATCTCAGGAGTCAGACTGTCCCGAGGTAAAACTATTCTTTTTGTTTTCTTTATTTCTTTATTATTCTTATTGTTTGTTTGTTGATGAACTTCTAAAGAGCAATAAACAACAGTGAAGCAATTAAGTGAGCAATTACAAATATATTGTTTTGGTAATTAGGTTTTTATTATTATTGTTGTTGTTGTTATAATAAATATTAAGCACCAAAACTCTAATAAGGCTAGAGCGTAATGTTCAGAGGGTCATACATGCTGCTAATAAACTCTAATAGAAATGAGTAACGGTCCAATAAAAGACATTAATTTAAGCATTAAAATCCACACTGCACAAATAAAAACATCTCTTTAGCGGTTGAAATCGTATCGATCATGTTTTATTCAGTGTTCAGTGAGGTTATGAGTTTATGCACTTGATCAGTTTTGTAAATCAGAAGAAAACGCTTATTTTTATTCTTATTTTTGAAATGATAAACTTTTTGTATTTGAAATGTAAAGTGAAACGTTAATCGTTCCAATGCTAAAGCACGATTAGAAGCCGTTAGAAGTCACGTTACGTTTAATGACTTGAACTGAAGCCTATTAACATATTCGTCGTTTTTACTGATGAGCTCATTTGCATACGGCAGTGAAGATGCTGCCGTGACGACGACGAATAATGAAGAAGTGAGATCTCGCCGCACGCTTCTGTATCGATCAGAGTGAAAGTAACGGCTTGAGTTTAGAGGCGAGCGGTGAGGAAGGTCAGGAGATCAGAAGCTTCTTGATCGGATTAAGTCGTCAGACTGACAGATGGAGGGGGTTCTTGGTTTTCTCCCTGTCGGTACAATTGATAGGTTTTTAATGAGAACTGATCAGCACCTTTTATTTTATTTTATTATTTTTTTCTTTTATTGTTGCATCCCAATGAATATTTCCCAGTAAATTTAATCATCTACAGTAATTCCCACCTGAGCGTGTCTGGTCACGTGACCGCTAAGAACCCTTTCGTGGGGACGAAAGACATGTGCTTTTGTACCTTATTTGTAACTCGTGTAACAGCACTCGTGTGCACGTGACCTGACAAACAGCTGCGATTGGTTAACGTCAAAGTGACGAAGCGGCGAGAGGAAGGCCGGACTTCCAAGCTCCGCCCACGCTCTCTTACTGTAAATATGCAGGTCGATCTTCTGAAAGTTAAAAAAAAAAACATGAAGTCCTCATTAAACGACCTGAATACTGAAGCACTCGGACTGCCCCGGTGGTCTTTAGAGAGTTTTAAATCGATAAATTTCGTCATCGACAGCGTGGCATTTAAGATAAACGGCAAACAAAGAGCCCAAAATACGTGGATCCGTTACGTTCGTTAGAATTAAACATTAGTTTTAGCTGAACAATCCATCTTCTAACTCACTTTAGCTAGGTTCGGGTTGTTCTAGCCGCACGTGGTTTATTCCTCAGCCAAGACTCAGCAGATGAAATGAAATGAAAGCTTTGGATCATCTGCGGCTTCTTATTTAAAATAAAGCATCGCCTGAAAACAGCGACTGACGTCATGCTGATGTTAAAAAGTAATTGGACAGGAACGGAAATAAGGCGGAGCGTTGGATAACTCTATAACTGCGATGCTTCTATCTTGAACTCGCGCCTCTCTGGATGTCGCAATACTCTGCTACTATTTTCCCTATTTTTTTTTATTATTTTTTGTTACATTTTACAATCGGATTATTTCTCTAGACCTAGTTCCCGAGTTGAAGTCATGCTCAGGCCATTCCATAGGTGGCGCCAGTCAGACGCTTCACATGCTTGTGGGGTATTTACAGTAATAATAATAAGTAGCTACTGTATATGACGATGTGCTCACACACTAGCTTATTATTTAAACACGAGATCTTGAACGACAAACCGGGATTTATTTTTAAAAGGAAAACTGTTACAGAAGATCTTCTTCATTCCAAGTGCTTGCTTCTTTTCATTTAGCACTGGACTACAAGCCTAATGTATATCAGAAGTAATATCCTATGTCACATCGACATTAGTGTCAGAGCTCCAAAATCCACTGCATTTTTTGGCATTTTGTAAAAGCTAAAATCCATCTCTTCCACCCCCCTCTTCCCCCGTCCCCCGTCCCCCCCGCCCCCCTCCAGATCTTATTATGAGGAAACCATTAGAAGATCTTGCACCAGTGTGGAATCAGGGAGTGTGTCCTTCCTGGCAGGTTTAATCGTGGGCTGGGACATGCCTGCCACTCCATAGCTCTGAGACAGCCCATTGGACCACTGAGTCATCCAACAGCCATGGTCAACATGGTTTCAGCCAATCAGCGGCCAAGAAGACATCATGTGAGGAGGAAACTTCGTGCATCGCGGATCCTTGTGTTCGTGCTGAGCTTATTCGCATTCTGTCTGCTCCTATGTTGGAATGCCTTCAGAGGAATAGATGAGTCTCAGCACCATAGAACTCCACGCTCCACCCATCGGGAAGGGGTGGAGCTGACCACACCGATGACGTTGGTGATGGAGAACCACGGAGATTATCCTGAGGATATTTTCAGTCTAGAGCAAAGGCGCCAGGGCGCCGTGGTGCTGCACATATTCGGGATGCTGTACATGTTCATCGCTTTGGCCATTGTGTGCGACGAGTTCTTTGTCCCAGCGCTTACTGTCATAACGGAGAAGCTGCAGATCTCCGACGATGTAGCTGGTGCCACCTTCATGGCAGCTGGAGGCTCCGCCCCTGAGCTCTTCACATCTGTCATCGGTGTGTTCATCTCGCACAGTAACGTTGGGATCGGCACCATCGTCGGCTCGGCCGTCTTCAACATCCTGTTTGTGATCGGCATGTGTGCGCTGTTCTCGCGTGAGATCCTCAACCTCACCTGGTGGCCACTCTTCCGTGATGTGTCCTTCTACATCATGGACCTCATCATGCTCATCATCTTCTTCTTGGACAATTATATCACCTACCTGGAGAGCATGGCTCTGCTAGGAGGCTACATTTCTTATGTGCTCTTCATGAAATTCAACGCCAATGTGGAGGTGATCATCAAGAACCTGCTTCACCGGAACCAGGTGGACGAGACAGTGGCCGTGCCCAAGGTGAGTTGAGCTCAGTCTCGAGCTCTGTCCAAGGTTTCCTGGCTGAAGAGATACACAGGAAGTAGTCAGCCACTTGCTTTACCTAGCGACCGTGCTGGATTAAGGTTCAGCAAAGGTATCACCTGGGTAAAATCATCTGAGGACGAACGGAGCACCTGTCAGGTAAATAGAGAAGCAAGCTCAAAATCATGCAAAGATGGCTGACTGGTGAAGGTTGGTGAGGTATGGTGTGGAGAGGGATGTTTTGGGGGGGGGGTTTCCGGGGGGGAGGGGGGTCATCTAGCTGTAGTATCGTCCTCAAGCCTTCACTTACACGCGGAAGCATGACAACACTTTGACCACACCCACTTACAACATCTACACAACTATGTTGTGCTTCCTTATGCGTAGATCATGTCCGTTAATAACTTTCTATCACTGTCCCCACACATCAGATTAACAAAAGAGTTACTATGGTTGTCTTGGAGGACATCATACAACTCGCTTTGATAAGTATCGTGTTGCTTTTTACTCAAACATCTCGTATAAATAACTTCTTGAACAATGCCACAGTGGTTATATTGGGTTTACAATGGTAAAAGGTTGACCAGATGTACGTTAGAGTTTCAGATTTGCCTTTAATGGTCATGATAATAATGATACAGCAAGTTCTTAACACTAAAGGCGGCTTCTTTATCCCTCACGCAGCTGGTGACGGATTTGTTTTCTGACGTGGTGTGTCCTCCTTACAGAGTTCAGGTGACTCGAGATGGCCATAGCCATCTCACATGTCAGAGGTCCTGAGGAGGTACAGTTCTCATCTAGTTAGCTAGGTTAACGTTTCGAATATGATTCCAGCAAGCAGTATTCCGGCCTCATGAGGCTGTGGATTAGTTTTAGGTTTGTGGTGCTGGGGTTTAAACTCGCGATCCAAATCAGAATGGCTACACGCTAGCTTGCTGAATAATTAACTAGCTAATTAACATGGCATCATTGATGCTTAGCAACAGAGTCCGTACAAGTTCCGCCACTTGAACGCAAGCATACGGTCACATTCCCATGTCAAAATTATGGCTCCAGTTCTAGAAAGCATGCCTCGTTTTCTGAGACTGACAGGTATAAAACAGCATTGGATGTGTGTGTGTGTGTGTGTGTGTGTGTGTGTGTGTGTGTGTGTGTGTGTAGATCCAGCAGAGGCATGGATTCCCACATGTAACTCCTTGTTCCTCTGCGCTAATCCGATAAGCGCATCGGATCCTGTTAGCACGGCTAACTTTAGCCAGGAGCCACGCTTTGTCCTCAAGAGTCAAAACAGCATGACCTCAAACTCAAACCTTCATTTAATTTGCCCGTTCATGGCCATAAGAGCGATAGTGTGAAGTTCTTTTCAGTAGATTTACACATTTGTGTCTGTAGTGTAAGAAACCTCGCTTCTCTCATCTCAGTCCATTTCAGTTCATGGCAACAGTCTGAGTGAAATCCAGTAATCCAGAAGGACCTGCTTGCCAAGCGTGACAATAAATACATACGAAAAAAGACACTTAATGCTTAAGGGAGTGACCTTCTAAGCTGCAAGGTCTCTGTCTCACAAGGACTATTTGAACATGCTGTTCGTTTAAGTTGAAACATTTCCGGACTGATGTCCGAATGTGGAAACAGCTTCGATATCAATGATAAACAATACACTGAGAACGTGGGTTTGTATCCTGGGGGACGAGAGACCAATGCTAGTTTGGAGATGAACGGTCTTAATAACTCTTTAATAACTCAGCACCTATCCTGTCAGGTCAGGATTCTTGCAGCTTCTTGAGAGAGCTCCTGTCAGTTTTAGCGACAATCCAGCTGTGAGCAATCCTCGATGTATCCACAATCTATTTTTAGTGTTTTGACCTGCTCTTTCAAATAATCCTCCACTGAAGACCCAGTACGCTGAAGCAGGGACATCTTGTTCTACCTTAAATTAGAAAAAGGACACGCCAGTAGCTTTGGTGTTAAAGATCTGGGTTGGTGTGTGGTTCTGAGTCAGGGTTCATAGATATCATGGTGCAAAGGACTTTAAGGCTTGGTAAGTGAGAAGAAGAATTCAAATTTGATTCTTGCTGTGATAGAAAGTTGGAGTGACCAACCCTTGGCAGTAACATGAGAAGATCTCAGGAAGTTATTCTGCAATCAAGCAGCAATGTTCTGAATAACCTCCACAGGAGGTATCAAAGGGGAACAACCCAGACCTGGCCCTAGTTGATCAAAATGTGCCGGTCATAAAGAGACAACCAGGCTCTAGAACTGAGATCAGCAAGTGCAAGGGTTCAGTAGTCAAGATCCAGCATGAGTAAGCCTTAACTGTTCCAAAGATTAGTTCTGTTGTGTCAAGGTTAAATCCTGGGTGGTGTTCAATCCTGGAAGATATGTCAGAAAGGCAATCTGAGACACTTCTGAGGTGTCGGTGTTAGGAGACACCTTGATATCCGATCACTGAGACCAAGTGGCTTTGTATATAGGGGGAACAAAAATGGACCCAAAACTGATCCCTGAGGAACTCCTATAGTAAAGTGGTGAGGCTGGGTCAGGACTGAGGACAGATCAGGTAAATGGATCTAGGAACATGCTTTTAAAGTGAGTTTATGTACAGTAAGTACGTGCAGTGTAGTCAGTGTTTGGATTTCAGTGTTACTGAGTGGAGGATCTTCGTTATTGGGTTAGTTCTGGGTTCATTATGTGTTAAAATCTTTTGCTCTTCAAATCACTTCTTCCATCCGTTCCTTCTTTCTTTGAAAAAGTGGAGACCAATACAAACAATTACGCTTCACAGAAAGTTTATGTGGAAGTTCTTTATTCTCTCCTGGATCATAGTTTAGCTCATGCTAATGGCTAACCTGTACCCCTATAACATTCATTAGCATTGCTTCCGCTTTGGACAAGAATAATATTTTACAATTTATTTATTAAAGATTTATTAACATGGCATTAATATACCTCTCTATTACAGCTTGTTCGTGTTCCAAACCTGAAGATTCCTTTCCCTGTTCTGCTTTAGTTGTGTTCTCTCAGTAAAACTAGCATGTGAATCCTGTTGCCTTTTCCCCCTTTGTTTCACTGTTGAGTCTAAAAGAGACTAAATCCCATAATTCCCTTCACTGCATGAATATGTATACATATATTAAATCTCCACATCCGCTTTATACAACAGTTTATAATAAAGTGAAGAGACACTGCTTGCTTTGACATCAAACTGCAGTTGTTGTTCTATCCACCACGGACAATTCCTCCCCAAGCGACCAGACGGCACCCTCACCCATTTTATTTATTTTTTTGTTAAGTCATTATGAATCTATAGGTAATTTATAAATTAGCCCCGCCTCCAAAAAGAACAGTGCCGTTCAGACCCGCCCCTTTTCTTTAAAAGGCAACTCGCAAGTCATACTGAGATTTAACAGAAGGCGGGGCTTGGTAATGCGCTCTAAACGTTACACACTGCTCCTTTAAAACCCTGTTCCCGATACCCTTCTACCCTCTGCTGTTATAGTAAAATCCATGCTATAATGTATCTAATAAAATATATAATCTGTCCTGAAGATCTTTTAAATCTTAAAGTTACAGCTCTACCTCAGAGTGTTACACAGCGCTGACACTGGAGACTCCTTCCATACACGTTACATAAGCACACGTCTCCTTGCAGAAAACTTCACCATAAAACCCCTTCGTTTGTCTTAAGGAATTTTTTCTTGTCATTTAAATCCCTGTACAGTGTTATGTCAACAATTCTATTTATATAAATATATTACACATGCATCATGGTACAATACAATAGTTTATATGTCATCCTGGTTTACTGTCACCGCTCTAAGTGAAACCAACCTGTCTGAGGAATAATATCACTTAGAAACGAACAAATCATTTGTTGCATATTTTTATGAAAATGCAATGAATGAAGTAAGACTGGATACTTCTGTGTCTTTCTGAAGGTCGACAATGCTGGAGATGACGGGAACAAACTCTCGGTATGTATGACTTCCTTCCACGTTACACATTTCAGACTCTAGATTAATAAAGGAAATCAGAGGTTATATCATACAGTGATAATATAATATACGCCGCTACAGTGGTGACGATAGTAATAATAATAATAATAATAATAATAATAATAATAATAATTGTTATTATTATTATCACTTTTTCGAACAAACTCGGTCTATCTCAAATACTGCTCTATAAATCCTCGTCCTGCTTTAGGCCAGGCCCCATCTTCAGAGAGGGTTAAGCTCCGCCTCTCTGCACAACTCACTGATGAGGAACAGCATTTTCCAGCTCATGATCCACACACTAGATCCGCTCAGTGACGGTAAAACTCATGCACACTTTCCTCAACAAAGTAGCTTGTTAGTGAAACTAAAACGAACTAGCATTAACCTGTGCAGTTGTGTAGATGTGTGTGTGTGTGTGTGTGTGTGTGTGTGTGTGTGTGTGTGTGTGTGTGTGGGTGTGTGCATGTGGTAAAGTGTATTATTTTGGTGTGTTAGGGAAATTCAAGGACAAAGCTTCCATTCTGCACAAGATTGCAAGAAAAAAGGGACAAGGTGAAATAAACGGCATTGGTATGTGTTCTAACGGGGAATTAGGAAATGAGTGTGTACTGTATTATAAATCTAGAGCTTTGTTTCAAATCACATACAGCACTTCTGTACACAACGTTGGAATGAACAGAACTGCAGTGTCCCGAAAACATTAAACATTTAGTTTGTTGTTTTTCTCTTGCTGCCCATCCTGCAGTGGATAAGAAGTTCCCCAACAGTATCGGCGTGGAGGTGGAAGTCACTCCGCCAATGAACGGCAACATAGCACAGCAGGTAACACACTGAAGGGAACGGGTAGCATACAGCCCTGGGAACTCGGGACTCTTGGGACTTAAAACATAGGACAATGAAAATATGGGGCCTTCGGAACGTAGCACTTTGGGATACTGAGGATATCGGGATCTGGAAACATAGGATCTTAGGTAAGGTTGTTGGTTGTTTCCCCGCTAAATTTCACCGGGAACCTCTAAATAAGTGAGAACACAGAACTTTGGGAACACAGAGGCCGCAGAACACAAAATAGGGCCGTGGGAATATAACACACTGGGTTCATAGAAACTTGGGAACATAGGTCCCTGGAAACATGGGACCCTGGGAAACCAATGACCTAGAAACAGATGGCCCTGACAACAAGGACCCTTCAACGATAGTTCTCTGGAAATAACAGACCCTTGGTGCATAGCTGTCTGGGAACATAGGAACTCTACACATAGGGGCCCTAGACACTTAGGACACTGGGAACATTGGGAACATAGGGCTTTGAGAACAAGAACCCCGAAAATGTAGAATCCTGGAGAGATAGAACCCAAATATCATTGGACCCTGGAACCAATGAGAACATTGAGAACAAGGATCCTGGGAACATAGTGCTATCCTTCCAGAAATGTTCATAAGGAACATGGGAGCCTGGGACTGACTTATAGTCGGTTAGAAGTATGTTTCTCTTGCTCCCTTGTCATGTATAGATGGAGTTGTTGCTAGAAATATTCTCCAGTATGACCAAAGACTGATCTGAATATTTTGATGCAGGGTGAGGAAGAAGAAGAGGATGAAGACCAGCCTCTCAGCTTAGCGTGGCCAGAGACGAGACCGAAGCAATTGATGTACCTCTTCGTTTTCCCCATCGTGTTCCCGCTGTGGCTCACGCTGCCCGACGTCCGCAGAGATGTGAGTTTAATCCGGTTGATCTATCATGCACTGCATCACAACATTTCCTTAAGACTTTTCCCTTTCACACAGGGTTCCAAGTACAACGTCTTGGGAATTCTCGAATTATTAACCATCCAAAGAAGAAACGTTTCCCCCTGAGAGTGTTCCTATTAGTCTACCTATCTCTCCAGTGTGTGATCACAACATGCTCGGCTAGAGGCTTTAATCCTTCATCCTTCATCCCATATCGTCGATATGACGTATAGTCAAGCCGCTTTCGAGCTGTAAAACGGGGAGACTTTTATGTAAGGGCTCTAAGCGGATATTATACGTCGAACCGAAGCGTGATTTCGACGAAACCATCGTGTACTGTCCACCCCCGCTCATATTCAAGCACGATATCGACCACTATCGGATCAACTTTCGTATTTATTAAACGCGATTTCGACCACGTATTAGCAACGACTTCAGAATCTTTTATTCAGGTATATAAAATAAACAAGATTTTTACACGTCACGGAAATAGCTAGAGTATAATGTACTTAACAATCCATTCATATGTAACACGAACATACCAGTTCAAGATAAAGCCTACATGTACAATGAAATCCAACGCGGATTAGGGACAATATCTGCGCACGCGCGTGCTTAGCTTCGTACGTTTTGGTTTCGTATGCAAGAGATTTCGTATTCCCGTAAATTGGAGGATACGCTTTCAAAAAATGAAATAAAAATCACATCTAGATATATTTCTTTGAAATTACACAGCAGTAACTTCGTTAATCAGTTTTTTTTCCCCGCATAATTTCAAAGTCATACAGTGTTTCATGAATGTTAACATTGTTCAAGCTTCTTTTCTACGTATATTCGACGTCGATGATTTTTTTTTTTCCCGTCGTGATCAAGCCTCTTTTCGACTAACTGTAGCTTTCATTTCCACGGCGGGGGTTTGCTTGACTTTCTCGAAAGCGCGTTTGTGTTTGCTAGGACTAACCTCGTTTCACCAAGTACCAATTACCTGTTCTCTTTCTTTTTTCCACTTAGACGTCAAAGACGTTCTTTCCCATCACGTTTCTGGGTGCCATCAGTTGGATTGCTGTCTTCTCCTATTTGATGGTGTGGTGGGCTCACCAGGTGAGCTACACACACACACACACACACACACACACACATTTTGTCAGAAACAAGCACTAAAATTCATTCCACCAATCACAGACATGGAGCACGTACGGTCACTAAGCGTTCCTGCTGTTTGCTAAAAAAAAAAAAAAAACGCAGTCCCTGAGGAACAACAGTAACAATATAGAAGCTTAGAATTACAGAGTGGATGAAGAGAAAAAAGAGATAAAGATAGACTGAGAAAGACAGACAGAGAAATGCAGCCAAATCCCAAAGCCAATTAGCTGTTCACTTCTGTTCCTGCTCGCTTAAGGCTATGACACGCTAGCAGCTTTTAAAATAGCAGTGTCATTTGTAATGGGACCAGGAATTACATATCCATTATAAAAAGCTAATGTACGACACACCGACGTACAAACCCAAACAATCATTTACCAGAATTTACCAGACTACATTTTTCATCCCTGTATTGGCTTTCTAAAATGTCCAGGATTGTGAGGGTTTTGACCGTAGGTGTGCTTCTTCAGAAGTTACAGTGTGGTTATTTGATGTAAGATTAGGATTCGAAATTTCTCTGCGATTTGAAATGTAATGAAAAGATGTTTAGGATGAAGGACAAACCTGACTTGAAGGAAATAAAACTAAAGACATAGAAATGGTAGCCACATATGGTCATGTAAGGACATGATGTACTGTGTAACCTTCTCATGTGGAAATAATGGCAAAATATTACTGAACTGAACACTGTAACACCGCTAGAATGTGTTTGTCCTGAGAGTTCTGAATTTTTGGATTACGCCACAGGTTGGAGAGACTATCGGCATTACAGAGGAGATCATGGGTTTGACGATTCTTGCAGCGGGAACCTCAATTCCAGATCTCATCACCAGCGTCATTGTAGCCAGGAAAGGTTTAGGAGACATGGCCGTGTCAAGCTCAGTTGGTTCCAACATATTTGACATCACCGTAGGGTAAGGATTATCATCATTAAACTTTGTCAGGAAGAGCCACAAGCATTAAAAGAGCTTCATGAGCTCCAGCGATTGATTGTTCTTTTGTCCTTTCTCCTCAGTTTGCCCTTCCCGTGGCTGCTCTACTCTTACTTTCACAACCTGAAGCCAGTGGCGGTGAGCAGTAACGGCCTGTTCTGCGCCATTGTGTTGCTCTTCCTCATGCTCATCTTTGTCATCGTCTCCATCGCTGTGTGCAGATGGAAAATGAGCAAGCTGCTTGGCTTCTCCATGTTCCTGCTTTACTTTTTTTTCCTCGTGGTCAGTGTCATGCTAGAGGACAAGATCATCACGTGCCCCGTCTCCATCTGAGGAGCTTCAGGGGAATATGTGTTGCCAAGCAGAAACTTGTCTCTATCTGCGGGGCTTTGAGACAGTACGCACAAGGAAATGAGCAGAAACAACACAGAACAAGTACACAAAATGCATACAGTCCCTATAGAACCTACCAAGAAAGCTACGAATAAAATATTCAGGAACCAAACAGGAACTACGACAATCAGAGATAACGACACGGAGACTACACAGAAACTACGCCGGAAATGGCAGAGAAACCACACAGAACATTACACAGATATTACACTTAGACTTGTGCAAAACCTACACATTAAATTATATAGAAACTACACAGAAGATTACACAAAAACTACACAGAAGTTTTCGCAGAAACTACACACAATACGATACGAAAAATATAGAATTAGTTTGTTTGGTCAGTTGTTTGTAATTTGGCCAATTGCACAGTTACTATACAGAAATGGAACAGAAATCTACACATAAACTACCAGAAAAACTACACAGAATCTAAAAGTTCAAAATTAACAAAATTAAACAGAGAACAGAACAGTAACCTATCACAAACCAACAACAAAGAAACCAAGGAGGGAAACTACACAGAAACTACAGAGAAAACTACACAGACTACAATCCATTCAGAAACAACACATCAACATGGACAAACCCGGTGGGACCAGCGCTTCATGTGACGTTAAAAGATGGCGCGTTATTTTATCCGTAAAATGATTTTTTGTTAACTTTTCCTAGAAGATTAACACGCCGAACACACATGTGCGCAGAAGATTTAGACTGTTATAACGTGGGAAATGACCACGATGGACATGTGGACCACTGAGAGACACTGCGTGGAAACAGGGGATTAAACTTCAACTCCTCAGGGATGTTCACAATAAAGGCTTCTGGACTTAATCCGAATAAAACAAGCCTGAAACTGAACCTGAACACGGAGGGCGGGGCAACCGAAGCATTTTCTTTCGCTTGTAACGGGTGGAGCTTGAATGATTTGCATTGTGTACGCTGTATTATTTGAACATGGCTGATTTAATGCCATTCGTTAGCCGTTAGAGTTCAGATTTGTAGAATGACATAAATGATAGAAGTGCCGATATTCCATACTTATATCACTTCATTTTACAAATACTGCTCAACAATGTTGCCTGCGGTATTTTCACAGTATCCACCTCTCGAATATGACGGATCATTCCGTGATACTAAACACAATATCGTGTTTTTCCGACTCTCATTTAATACATTTAATATCTACAACAGTGTTCATGTTCGTCATCCTCATCTACATGCATCCAGGGCATATAACTGTATTTCATTTACTTCGTTTAACGTATTTAAGTCGCAGTAATCAAGTTACCATGCTAACTGTTAACAGTGTAAAATGTTTGATTTTTAATGTTCATTTAATCAATTCAGCAAACTTGTCCTTTTAACGTATGAATTATAGTTGGATCATTTGTCACCTCCCGAACCC
Source organism: Ameiurus melas (assembly GCA_012411365.1). Lineage (NCBI taxonomy): Eukaryota > Metazoa > Chordata > Actinopteri > Siluriformes > Ictaluridae > Ameiurus > Ameiurus melas. The sequence goes on from CM022778.1 coordinate 17,450,673, forward strand.
CAGAGAACTAAATCATTGTCACCTTTTGGTCTTCAAGTAAATAACCTGTCGGGTTTACATCTGGAAAGATCGATGCTAACATTAACGTATTGCTGTAAAAGCCATTTCTCCTGGTTGCACGAATGCTTGCAGGGCATTATGGGTAATACATGCGGTCCATTTGGCCAACAAATTCTAAATGTAAAGATGGTGTGTTAGAACAGATTCTACACGTTCAGCATTCGGGTCTCTGTTTTGTTTTGTTTTTTGTTTTTTTTTAAGTGACCGATGTATACTACTGAGTATATACCTCAGAAAACTCCTGTATCTGTCAATAACAGAATGTTGGATACGAACAGTGACAGAAATAAATAAAGAATAAAAAAAAAAGACTTGTAACTGTTCACAGGGTGCTATTTCAAGCGAGAGTTCTGTCACTGGATAAGAACTCTTAAACCAACCACGCAAACGTAACCGCTTAGAAGAGCATTAGTCAAAGTGATTAGTCAAAAAGGGAGAAAAAGGGTGATGAGAATGCTCCGGAGAGCCTCTACACGGTCCTGTTTCTCTGATATTAGTTCTGATACCGCCATTTTTCAAAATGGTGGAACCCACATGATGTAAGTCTGTTTACCGCCCAATGCTAACTTCAGTTTTCGTTCACTTTTTAAATTTTTTTTTTTAAATAATGATTTACCAACACTTCTGAGGGAAATGTTGATATTCTTGATTGTCCTGTCACATCTCTACTGTTATTACACCTTCACATTGTTTGTATAACTCGTGTCCTAGCTAGCTGAAACGCAAGTCTCGGGTATGTATTAGCGGTTTATTCGGCACAAAAGAAAAGCCAAACGCTCACATATTGTTATAATGTATATATTTTTAATGAAAAGTGATCAATTATGTACAAACAAACCCATAGATATATAACATTTCAAAGGTGGCGTTCTTTTCCGCTTAAACTCATTGGACAACAGCGATGACGTGGTCAAAAACCCGGAAGCGGAAGTAGCGCGTTTGTTTACAGCTCTACAGCCCGCCTGCGCCAGTTCGCTTTGATCTAGTGGTCCGAGAGACACTGGAGTGTTTCTAATCGGTGTGCACGCGCCACGGCGGATGTGTTCGAAGTGTGTGTCGGTGTCAGAGAACCGGAATCATCGGGAATCGTTTTTAGTCGGTCCTGTTAGCTGAGCGTGTTAGCTTGTAGCCTGTGAACATGGCGCTGGGGATGTCGCAGTTCCTGCTCGTCCTCCTGCTCGTGTCTCCTCTCGGTTACTGCTGGAACAACGGTAAAGTCTTCAATATTCAATCCTGTTCAATATCCATGTTTCACTGCGGTGTGATGTTTATTGTTTTTGTGTGTATGTTAATGAGCGATGTGGGGGAGGGGGGGGAGGCGGAAGCAGTAGAGGAGGAAACGGATGCAGTTCAGGAGTGTTTATCATTCAAATGTATGACGTAATGTATGCCATGGTAAACATTCAGTATAAAACTGCCTGCTTTTAGTGGAGCAGCAACACAATACCACTGTTAGTCAGGGTCCTTAAATCTGTGTGTGTGTGTGTGTGTGTGTGTGTGTAGGAGCTGTGTTACTCCGTGATGTCCAGGCTCTGACCCTGTACAGGGGTCGGTACACGACGGCTCGCCGCTCCAGCCCTGTTCCTCAGCTGCAGTGTGTGGGAGGATCCGCGGGCTGCACCGCCTTCGTTCCTGAAGTGGTCCAGTGTCAGAATAAAGGCTGGGACGGTGTGGACGTCCAGGTGTGTGTGTGTGTGTGTGTTTAATTCCATACTTAAGGTTTGAACACGTGGGCGGTTCGGTCAGACACGTTTTTTAAAAAGAAAAAGAAACGTGTGGCGTCCCACAAGGTTCTGCTCCGCGCCCGCTTTTATTCTCCCTCTGTACGTTTGTTTCTCCGCCTGTGGTTACTGATACGTATCGATTCAGCAGCACAGCAATTTAAAATGAAAGACCCGGATGGATTAAAACCCTCACAGATTTGTAGGAAAATGAGTCCTGTTGTTATTAACCTGTCTCAGGCCCCTCTCTCTCTCTCTCTCTCTCTCTCTCTCTCTCACTCTAGTGGGAGTGCAAGGCGGATATGGATAACTGGTACCGCTTTGGAAAGGTGGAGGTCTCCTGTGAAGGCTACAGCAACCCCGATGATCCGTATATACTGAGTGGCTCGTGCGGTCTCGAGTACACGCTGGAGCTCACAGCCGAGGGCCGGCAGAACCAGGGCTCGTCCCGATTCTCCGACTTCGCCTCCGGGTTCTTCCAGGGAAAGCAGCAGCACGGAAGCAGCCAGCACTTCCAGAACGGCCTGTCGGCCGAGGGTTCCGGCAGCTTGGTGGTCATCGCGCTCTTCCTGCTGCTCGCCTTCGCTGTTTATAAGATGTTCCTGTGCAACTCCAGTCGTGGTGCCCATGGAGATGGGTACCGAGGAAACCAGGGTCCTGATGGAGCCGGCTACAACAACATGGGTCCACCTCCTCCTGGGTTTAGGTCTGAATACACAGGTATGGACCGAGTTCCATCTCTTCTCTTCTACTTCCCATACGCAATTCCACTTCAACCAATCAGACTGTAGTCCCCGCCCACAACGTCACTGTAACCAATCACACTGCGGTCCCCGCCCACAACGTCACTGTGACCGTTTGTATTACAGACCCCGCCCCCTGATTCCACTATAACTAAGATTATATCCGTGTTTCAGATCATCCTCCTGGATACGGATTTACCGATTCACACAGCGGACCTCACACCGCCAACTGTGGAGCAAGTGGACTCGGAGGCGGGCTCGGAGGCGGGCTCGGAGGCGGGCTCGGAGGCGGGCTCGGAGGACTAGGAGGCGGACTCGGAGGACTAGGAGGCGGACTCGGAGGACTCGGGGGTAGGAACAGAGGCGGAGGAGGATTCTGGTCTGGAATGGGAACAGGGGGACTGCTGGGATACCTGTTCGGCTCTCAGAGGTGAGTGCAGCTCACTGATGTGTTTATTATATACTTTATGTACACTACTTAGGGCTAATTAGAAAAAGTGCACTATATCGGGCTGATGTTCCTTTTCTGTTCGCATGAGAACATCTGGAGTTTTCTTAAACGGTGTTGTGAGAATATCGAGAAGTGTGTAATATCATAAACATGGCAGGTTTCTATAATAATACCAGTTCTAATGGAGAGATAAGCAGTGTAGTTCACACACACACACACACAGAGTATTAAACACCGCTGTTTCTCCCTCTTCCTGTGTACGGTGGTGTACGGCTAGGCGTGGTCCTTCCACGGGCCCTTATGCATCGCCGTATTCCAACACCAACAGCAGCCCCAACACCAACAGCAGCCCCAAAACCAGCTCAGGGACTCGCACAGCTTCAGGTAAACGCCGCTTCTCCTGTTCGCTCCACTTGTTCATCATGGTGTGTTGGCAGTAAGTTCTAAAGTACAGCTTGAATATATATATATATTTAATCCCTCCGCGTGGATTATTTTTTGTCGTTGTTGTTTACAGGTTTCGGCGGAACAAAGAGAAGATAAACCGCGCCGGATACGAGGCGACGGATGACCTCATAAACCGCGGAGTTCCGTGTGAACGAATGTCGACTAGCACAACTAGCTTTAGCTGCAGCGATGCTTTGAAGCGCAGCGTGTTTGATGTGAGATATATTGTCAGGAAGTGTGTTTAGACTCCTTTTTTTTTTTTTTTTCCCCCCAGTGCCTTTTTCTGAATACAGCTATCGCTACTGAGCGGCACAGTTTGTTGCTTAGCAACCTGTCCGTTTTCAGCAAAACAGGGCAGGTAAATTCTATAATGCGGTCAGTTGCCAAATGGTATTTGACTTCATCATTGATTAAAACCTGCTCCGTAACGAATAGTGACTCGATTCACCGCGCTGTGTCTGTAATTACACACCAGCTCTTCTCCCTTTGGGCAGTTAATACATAAATAAAGATTATTTTTGTAGAAATGACTATCTGTATTGGTGCCTTTCCTAATTTCATTACTTTTTTTTTTAAGTACTCGGACCTGATGTGCACAATTATTTATTGTTCGCCAGTTAACCTTTTTTTTTTTTTTTTTTTTTCTTATTGAAACACAACGCAGATACAATGTTTAACGACCGTTAGTTTGGGAAAGTGTGCTTCTTTTGTTTGATTCTATTTGAATACGTGGTGTCGTGTTTCTACCGAAGATTGGATTCGCTAACTTAATATTAGAAACATATCTGTTATATAAAAAAAATAAATAAACGTCTAAAAACAGTCTCTCTTTTTTATTTTTTTTCTCTCTCAGGTTGTACTCCGTGATCTAAACAGTGACTCAAATCGAAATATGTAGAATGTTAATAATAAAAGGTCAAATATTTGAATGATGATAATGAGGATTTCGTGATCAAACGATTTTCAAGGTCGGGAACATCGTCTACATTTTTATTTTACAGTTCCATGACTGGCCACGAGAGGGCGCGCCACGTGTGGAAAAATCGCTGAGCTGTTGGAAATCGGAAACAAATAACGGGAGTGTTTTATATCACGTTACCTGTAACGATGAAGAAGGGGGTGGTTTGTAATATAGGTTCTAATTATATTTATGTATCAGTTTAAACACACATCAAATGTAAAAAAAAATAATAATAAATAGTAACGAGATATAAAAGCGTCGTGTGGCCCGTACGGGGATCGAACCCGCGACCTTGGCGTTATTAGCACCACGCTCTAACCAACTGAGCTAACCGGCCTGTTCGACACCCTCCGAGAACTACACTAAAACAGATACGGTTCTACGACCATTTTTCGCAAACTGACGCCATTTTCAGAGGAGAAACCACACAAACGATGACATGTCTACACAAATTATTGAAATAAATTTGTTCCATGGTTAGTTTATCGTTTGTTCGGTGTGTGTGTGTGTGTGTGTGTGTTTGGACATGAATTTTCTATTAAACTGAAGTGTACTATCTTATGTCGGCCGTTAGGTGGCGGAAGTGTGTATCACATGGCCAAGATCGTTCATACTCCGACCACAGAAGAAGACTCAGACTCATCCAAACAGACACGTTAGCATTAGCATTCATGTTTGAAACGAGCTAATTTTTTTTTAATTAATATACAAATATCTTCATGTGTATTTATCATTTACAGCGCGCGTGAGTTCTCCGGAAATGTAACGTATCCGGGTAAGTTATCACAGGACATAGAAATAAATATAGCATATAATATAGGCTAGTTCTATAATTCTGCTCCGCACGATGGTTTATTATTATTCTTATTATTATTGTTCTTCATTTCTTTAAATAAATGTCGTTTAAATATCGTATAGAGCGTTAAAAGTTATCGTTACAGTGTTGGCTTGTTATAATCATGACGCTGTGCATTGGTATGAATATAACAATGTAAACGAAGAGGAATGATAATATTATATGAACTGCTTCCGGATTACGGGCGTCACGTGACTACTGTCATTTACATCTTGATTCCTTTGTAGGTGAGTAGAAAGTGACCCGGGTGTTAGTGATGGATTCAGGAAGTTGTGTAGAAGACTGTAGTGATGTTCTTATGTTGGTCTGTTTATCTTTCTATTTATGTGTGTGTAAATACACGTATCTACATGTATCTCTCTCTCTGTCTGTAGGTGTGTGTGTGTGTGTGTGTGTGTGTGTGTGGGGATCAGGATGGAGTGTGTGAAGTCGAGTTCGTCCTCCGCGGCGAGCGAGGTGGAGGGAAGATCTCCGAGTGAGACGTTAACTCCGTTCATGTTGGCGAAGATCGAGAGGAACAGACAGAGAGCGCTGATGCTGAGGCAGGCCAGACTCGCTAACCGCCCCTCTGCTGGGGAAGGTGTGTGTGTGTGTGTGTGTGTGTGTGTTTTTTAAAAGTAATTATAATCCTAGATACTTTAAAAACTGTGATATTGGATAATTCAGGTCGATTATCATATGATTGTGTGTGTGTGTGTGTGTGTGTGGGTGTGTGTGTGTTGGGGGTGTTTGTCAGGTGCCACGGCAACCAAACTAGTGAAAACCATCGACTCCGGCGCTGGATTCTTCATCGAGGACGAGGAGGAGGAGGACGAGCAGCGAGCGAGCAGAGTGGTGCAGGAGCCTGGTGACTACAATCATCCATCCTTCTCTCTCTCTCTCACACACACACCGCCTTTAACCTTCCAGTGCGATGTCGGGAAAGTATTGGCGCCCCCAGGGCTACGGTACGGCCCTGATCTTAACGCACGCCGCACCGGACGTCCCGAGGCGTTCTGCGGAACGATCCGGATGTTTATAGATGTGTGCACAATTCAAATGAAAACAAATCTTTTTTTTCTTTTTTTTTTTTTTTGACTGTACAATTGGCCGAAAATATTATCGATTAACATCGTAAACGAATAAAGCATTTAAAAACCCTCCAGTGTGAGTCGCATCCAGCCAGCGCTGCTTTCTGACCTGATTTTAGAATTTGAGTAGTTGATTAAATTTAAAAGTAAATGTGTACATGTGTGTGTGTGTGTGTGTGTGTGTGAAATGTTAAGCCCCGGTGATGGAGCCGGATTATCTGTTGTGTGAGGAGTGCTCGAAGCCGTTCATGGACTCGTACCTCAGCAACAGTTTCGATCTCTCAGTGTGTGACAAGTGCAGGTAAGACATCTCTCTCTCTCTCTCTCACACACACACACACACACACACACACACACACACACACACACACCGCCTGCTCACAATAAAACACACACTTTGTTTCCTGTATGTGGTCTCAGTTAAACGCTCTGTGTGTGGGTTTTCTGTCAGTTGGTGACGTGTGTGTGTTTTTTGGGGGGCTTGTGTGCCTCTGATGTTTCTGTGGTTAAGTGTATGTGTATCTGTTTTGACCATACACACACACACACACACACTTTCTCGCTTGTGTTTACACACACACACACTTAAATGGACAGTTTGTACGAGTCATTTGAAGACAGCATCAGAGGTTTTGTGTCATAGCCCCCGTGTGTGTGTGTGCGCGTGTGTGCGCGTGTGTGCGCGTGTGTGTGTGCGTGTGTGTGTGTGTGTGTGTGTGTGTGTGTGTGTAGAGACAGCGAGGAGAAACACAAGCTGATTTCTCGTACGGAGGCGAAGCAGCTCTTCCTGTTGAAAGACTGCGATCTGGACCGGCGAGAGCCGCCTCTGCGCTTCGTCCTGAAGAAAAACCCCCACAATCCTCGCTGGGGAGACATGAAGCTCTACCTGAAATCACAGGTAACACCCCTGACCGCTGACCTTTAACCCCCAAAAAACACTCCCCCGCTGAGGGACACTGCGCTGACGTGAACCTTGACCTCAGAACCTGCAGTTCTACTTATTGTATTTTATCGACATTATTCATGTTAACTTATACATGTTCACTTTACACCATACAGAACAGGCTCCATACCTCGTGTGTGTGTGTGTGTGTGTGCGCGCAGGTAGTGTCTCGGTCTCTGGAGGTTTGGGGCAGTGAGGAGGCTCTGGAGGAGGCGCGAGAGACCCGAGAGGAGAACAGAGAGGTACAGAAACAGAAACGCTTCAACAAGAAAGTCAAAGGTACACACACACAGATACACACACACACACAGATACACACACACACACACACACATACACACACACACACACACACACACACACACACACACACACACACACACACACATACATACATACATACATACATACATATATGCACACATTCAGTCTCTCTCTGTGCCCCTATCTTTCTCTGCTTGTGTATATTTCTCTCTCTCTCTCTCTCTCTCTCTCTCTCTTCTCACTCTCTCACTCACCCCCCCTCAGAGTTGAGGCGTGCGGTGAGGAGCAGTGTGTTCAGGAAGGACACAGGTGTCCACCAGCATGATTACGGTGAGGAGGAGCTGCTGGACGAGGAGGAGGACCAGTACAGGAAAGTGTGTAAGACCTGCGGACACCAGCTCACCTACGAGAAGATGTAGAGCTGGCTGTGTCCCAAATCCATCCTGTACTCATGCCTTCACACACACACACACACACACCCACACTCACAGCGGTGTAAGGATCGAACACTGGTGGAGATGTTTGCGGACGTCAGAATGGTTGGGTCGCCAGCACTCGCGGTGCTGCCGTCACATTTCACCTGAATGGGAACAGTCTGGATCTGAAATGCTCCCTACACGTGCTGCCTACTCAGGGAACTCCCTTCTGATTGGATCATGTTTGTAATGACCGTCTGTTACATCCCGACCGAATGAAATGTCAAATAGTTTTGTAATAAAGGAGCAACGACTCGGGGGTTTCGGGTTCTGACCTTCATTTTGTTGAAGTGTGTGTGTGTGTTTGTGTGTGTGTGTGAGACTGAACCTGATCCTCACCACGTCTCGTGCTGTACTTGGCCCGAGTGTGTTTGTGTGCGTACGTGAGGGTGAGCGTTTCAGTTGGGACGTGTTCCAAATCAGCGAACTCTGAGTGGACTTCCTCGGTACCCTTCAGTCCCAGACTCCTCACAGGACGATCGCTGGATCTGCTTTAAGGTACTGACTCTGATGGATAGATCTATTTTCTGCCGAAGTCCCGTTTTATTTCTGTATAAAACCGATTTGTGGGCGGAGCCACAACCGCTCAGTTTCTGATGTCATAAAATAAAACTCCATGGATTTGAACCAATCACATCTGCTATGCAAATTATTAAAGGATCAACATTACACCCTTACACCCCTACTCCAAGTCCAGCAGGAGGAAAATATTTTACTACACGTTCCGTCCTTCTCGCTCTCTCCCTCTCACACACACACACACACACACACACACACACACACACACACACACACATTTATTATTTTGCCAGGTCTGCAAGGCCGTGCCCTTTGATTTGTTGGACAGTACGGTGGCCTGGAGGTGTCCGAGGCTAAAAACAGCAAAGTGATATACAGAGCAGTCAGCTGTAATGTTAGCAATGCCAGGCATGTACAGCATGAGCTTACTGGTGCTTACGAAAACACACACACACACACACACACACACACACACACACACACACACACAGTAAAGCTAGGCCTGCTTTTCCATTCTCTAAACATCTGCAAAAGTGTAGAACCTAAAAAAGGGAAAATAAACATAAGCAGCAGCTCATAACACCAATGAGACGGAGATCCTCCTAGTGGGTGTGACCTAATATTCTAATAAGCATGCTTGATTGACAGATCTTTGTCTGAGACTTCACCTGCAACATCACTCGAGCAGCTAAAGTAGCGTTTACTTGTTATTCTCGCACTTAATGGTGTAGCTGTTGGTTGCTAGGGTAGCTTTCACTTCCGAGTTTGTTCTTCTGTGCTAAGCTAGCATTTGTGTGCTAAGCTAGCATTTGTGTGATTTCTCATTGCTAAACTTTTCCTCAGTAGGTTTTTTGCCTTGTGCCCGATGCTCCCTGGGATAGGCTCCAGGTTCCCCGTGACCCTGAAGAAGGAGTCAGAGGTAGAGGATGGATGGATGGATGGAAGGAAGTTAGCGTTCAGTTAGTTTTCGTTTGCTAGTTTAGTTTTTGCTGCTGTATTGTTTAATCTACTTGGCATGGATATTTAGAAGAAAGAGCAAACGCACACACTTATGAGGTCACCTCGGTGATGAACGTTTAGGGTGAAAGGTCAGATGCTATGAAGGTGTAAAGTCCAGTCATCTGTAGAGTCCCACGTCTGCTTTGACTTTGCGGCCCGTCGTTGTTTCCTGTTTATATTCAGGTTTTGTAGTTTTATCCGTTTTCTAAGAATTAAGTTTGGCTCCGGTTCTCTTCGCTCGTGTGTACTTTCTACAGACGTGTGGTGTTGTGTTTCCTGAGGGTCTGCTTTCATAAACGACCCTCCTGATTTGGCAGCTGCTGTTTTATAAGGTGTTCTGCTCATAACCGATCCGCGTTCGCGTTTTAAATAGCGGCCTAAATTTAACCGCTTTGTGGAGGTCATTGAAAATCCAGGAGAGAGAGAGAGAGAACGACGACTTATGTCCTCTGTGTGTGTGTGTGTGTGTGTGTGTGTGTATATATATATAGTTGTTAGTTGTTGTTTTTTATTTGATTTAACGTTCGCTGTACTTTTTGCTGTGTATTTGACCCTGTTATTGAATCAGTCGAGTTACTGAATTACAGCCCAGGCTGTGAGGTAAGCTAAACGCTATTGCCTATTTTAAAAGGGGGATTAGCACTCGACATGTCCCGCCCTGACTTCCTGTTTCAGTGGAAATTACGCCAGCGGATCAAATAACACTGCACGTTTCACAGCAGTTCACAGGGACGTTACAATATCGTCCCTGTCTTCTCCAGTGTCTTCACCCTCTCTCTTCTTCAAATACTTTAGAATACTCCTCTGCGATCGTGACCATCACAACTGCGTTTCTCAATGATCTCTGGTCAGGAATGAATGAATAACGGCTCGTTTCGACATATAACTCGGGTGATTCGTGTGCACAAACACTTACGTTTCACGACAGCGTCTCGACATCTCCATCTCTGTGTGTGTGTGTGTGTGTATATATATATATATATATATATATATATATAAGGTTAAAATACACTTAAGGTTGCATCTTAATGCTTGTGATGCAGTGCTGAGGTTTTTCAACACGGAACCCATTGCGTTTCAGTTAGCGGTTGCTGCTAAGCGTATTTACCGCGTGAGTTACGAGTCTTTTCTTAGCAATTTAGCAACACAACCGAGGTAAATGTTGACGTTCTGGATAGTTCTGACTCATTTTCACTGTCACTGCGTTTTTACGTCGCTCACGTACACGGTAGGACTACACCGGTAAGTGCTAGCTAGCTAAATCATGCTAGTGTACTCCTGATTTATTCTGTTCCATTAAAGACTGAGCTTTATAATAATGTTCAGCTCTTGTTCGTGTTGCTGTAAAGGACCTTTTTAGCCTCAGAGAGCTGCAGGTGTGTTTAACGGCGTGTGTGTGTGTGTTTTTCTCATACGGTGCCAATTGGCTCTTTGCCGTAATACCACAGGGCAGCTGCCGCGTGCCACAACCGCACGTTCACTCAACAACAAATGTCCAAAGTGTCTCACACACCAAGCGATTCTCTGTATTTTTGCTATTAGTGTGAGTGAATGATGTAAACTGCTAATTCACCTCGAGTGTGTGTGTGTGTGTGTGTGTGTGAAGTGACATGTCTTCAGTGCCTATAAATACAGGCCTAATGTTTCCATCGTTCAGTCATCTGTTAGTCCATAAATACACTGAACAGTGTTAAACATTACTGATGGGTCCAAATTGTCCATGGCGAAGACGCTGCTGGTTAATTATTCAATTATAAAACACATCCTTATATTATTACTGTAGCGTGATTTTATAACAGTTTCACTGAACAGTCTGAATACAGTGAATAGTGAATTATTGAATATTATTGTGCGTATATAGATATAGATGTAGATATGAATGAATATTTACTACACCAGGTCTGTTTTCGTTTTTATAACGATGAACTTTAAAGAAAATGAAATGTAAGTAGTTTTTCAGAATGGAGTCAATAAGCTACAAGACTAATTTAAACCTTTTATAAGGTTCCATCCATCCATCCATCTTCTACCGCTTCTTCCTTCTTCAGGGTCACGGGGAACCTGGAGTCTATCCCAGGGAGCATCGGGCACACGGCGGGGTTACACCCTGGACAGGGTGCCAGTTCTACCGCTTATTTAAAAAATAATAATAATTGTTGTTAATTATAACATTATAATAACATTTAATTATATGATGTGTATAAAATAATTAGAATATAATATTAATGATGGTATTTTATACTATAAATATATCAAGAGATTTTGCAGCAGAATATTTCATGAAAGTGTATTTAATATTTACATATTTTTTTCTTATATATATATATATATATAAAATGTATTTATATGTATACACTTTGATCTTATTGAAGGCTCGATATTTTAAAATCATTCAACGGTCATTTCAAGCTTTCCAAGCGTAGCTAACATTTGTCTCTGAGGCCGAATAACTCTACTTTCAATCATCTGAAAAGGTTTTAGTATACATGAATATTATACGAGATGATTTCGTTCTAAATTCACTTTTTGTCTGAGATAGGTGAAAAAGAAACCATTTCCCACACTGCAATACTAATACTAAATATCTTCCAAAAGTCTCACTAAATGTGAATGTGATATTTTAATAACATTGTATTTTGATAAGATGTTCTCGTCCACTTGGACGTTTGGAAAGACGAGTATAATCTCACGCATGCATTTAATGCTTAACCTTCTTATGCGTGCGTAGACAGACGTGCACTTACACACATTCTGCTGTGTCTTTGTCCTCTGTTGGTGTAACTCGGCCCTGGTGAGAGGGTTCGTGCCCTCGCCCCGCCGTTTTGTGAGAGCTTTGTCATCTGAGACGGAAAGAGTGAGGGAGGTGGGGGTGTGGGGTTGGCTCATGTGTAACTCTCCGTTAAACCAGAGGCTTGAGAGATACACACGCTCCAGAAACACCAAGCAGCGAGGCAGCTCTTTCTCTTTCTTTCTCTCTTTCTTTCTTTCTTTCTCTCTCTTTCTTTCTCTTTTCTCTCTCTCTCTCTCTCTCTCTCTCTCTGGTCACACCGTATAATGGAGACCCTCCACACGGCCATCATGGTTACTGGAGTACCCAAGAAAGAATACTGTGCCACCGAGACCAACTACGTAGATCTTGGGAGCACCAACACGGTGAAAGTCACATTCTCCGGTGAGGGAAACCAGCGAGCCATATTCAAGCGTAAAGGGAACCTTGAAGAACATGAAGAAGGTCACACGGATCAAAGGAAGGGTGCAAAGGACAGTTCTTCCGGTCTCTCAGATATGGATTTAAAAATCGAAAGTTTCCTCGAGGAGGAGACCGCTGCGACGTGCCACGAACGGGAGGAAACGGACTACACAGACATGTATTTGAACAGTAGGTGCGAGTCCGAGTCGGAAGACAGCGATCCCGATGAAAGCGAACACGAAATGCCTGTGGCCGAGGAGACGGAATCGCACTACATATCGACACACGAGATTCAGCTCACCGAACTGGACCACGACATGGACCACGAGCTCGGTCGTGCCGCAAGCTCGTGCTGGGATTACGAAGACGACAATCTCGTGTACTCGTTTGTGGACTACGCGTCTTTCGAGAGCGGCGAGCAGCCTGCCGGGGAGAGGGGACAACGACGATCGGCGAACAGCCGTCCGCCGAAACTGGGTGCCACTAAAGCACTGATCAGCACTGAGAGCGAAGGTGCGAGCTCAGACGATGGTGCGCGGAACACTGCGGGACGCATTCACGTATCCATTCAAGCCTCGTCCCAGACCGTGAACGAGTCTGTTCGCCCGCCCCTGGATGAGAATGACCTTTTGCGTTGTTATCGTGAAACACAAGCCAAGATAGATAGTCAAGCGCACTGTTTCATTCCTGCGCCTGGACGCCAGCATCTGGCTAGCAAACTGATGAAAGGCAAAGATGTCACCGAGTACTCGAGCGGCGCGTCGAGTTCTGTGAGTGAGCTTGACGATGCCGATAAGGAAGTCCGTAACCTGACCGCGAAGTCTTTCCGGAGCCTTGCGTGTCCCTACTTCGACACCATCGACCTCAGACCCTCAAGTGAGTCCTCTGTTTCCGAGCACAGCCTGAGCATGAACAAATGGTCCACCTTTGTCGATTTCAATTACAGAAATTACGTGACACAGGGTGGGGTCATGGGCGAGCGCAAAAATTCCACATGCTCCGTGGAAATGCGAAAGCGTACGGAAAGTGGAACTGTTAACGTGGACGGCATCGCTGAAGGGAAAACCCACCAGACGAACACCCTGTCCTCAAAATATAAACCGAGTCAGCTGAGATGCGATACCGAGACGCGCACGAAATGCGTTCAGAACGTCTCGAACAGTTGCGACGCAACAACAACGACAAGCCAGCCACACGATCAGGGGGACGTCGGCGTCGAGGGAGTGCACAAGAAAGCCGTGTTTGCCTCGAGCCTCCTGCAAAACGTCATCTCAAAGAAAATGCGGTTTGAGCAAGCGCGTCAATTGGAGCGTGGTGAAACGAGTGGTCCGCAACATGCACGTTCACCATCCAAAGACCGCACCAGCTACACGTTTTTACAAAGACAGACGTCAGAATCAGGATCTGTACACTCCGTTGTCTCCGTGGAAGACGTTCTGGACAGTTCGAATGCACCTCTCAACAAAGTAGAGCGAGAAGACTGGGAGGAGACACGCAAAACATCATGTATACCTGGAATAGAGAACATCGACGAGCCACCAAAGACTCCACTGCTGGAGAACCACGGAATCTGCGAAGAAACCAGCGAGGTCATAGTGCCCATAGAAAGTGATTCCACGGCCACGACCGTGCCAGTAGAGGCACCAAAAGAAAACGAGAACGCGTGCGTTGAAGTGACAAATAGTAAAGCGACGAAAATGTCACACTTGTACGTTCCTGGGTCGCATTTCCTTTCAAAAGAAAGGGAAGTAGTGGAACCAATTAAAGAAACAACTGATCCCATCCAATCAGATGGAAATAATACACACACCATGGACACTTCAAAAGGCAGCAAAGCCCCAGAGATCACAATCCGCCTGCGCAGCGTCAAGGAAAACGAAAACGACCTTGAGCGTCCTTTTAACATCGCCAGCCTCCTGACGCCGAACCTCGCCAAGCATAGTGGCGACACCAAGAGCGACAAAGTCCCACACTTTACAGTGAGGGATGTCCGGGACAGCCGGTGTAAACTCCAAACGCCGATCCATCGGGTGCGAGACGTGCGCAAACTGGTCAAGAGCTCGTACCGGTTGGTGTCTTTGGAAAGTGGCGAGAATAAGACCACATCACGCGAAGAAAGCGAGGCCGTCAAAAAAGAACCGGATAAAAACTACAAGAAGGAAAAGACACCCATGGTGATCAAATGCCACTCGGTGAACACGAATACCAACACCAAGGCAAATTCAAACAGACGGAACGACTCGGAAAACGAGAGGTCACCGATGCCGACGATCTCCGAGCAGCAGGAGATTCAGCTGAAGTCGGCCAGATGGAAAGAAAGCTGTGATAAAAGGGTCGAGTGTAAAATGGCGAACCAGGTGGCACTCGAGAAGCTAAAGGCGGCTGTGAAGACCATGGAGCAGCTTTACGTTTTTGACCGGAACGAGTGGCGGCGCAAGACGGAGGCGCCGCGGCCGGTGACGGACAGCCATGTCCTCTCGCTAATTACCAGCGAGGAGCAAGGTGTCGATGGTGAGAGGCTCGAGAAAGCAGAACCTTCAAAAGTTTCAACTCCTGGTGCAGACACAATCACTCATCATCCACAACAAGATGTTCCCAAGATCCAGTGTTCCAATGTCCATAGCGATATCCCTAGCTCCATGAGAAGCCCCTTGTCCCTCAACATCTGCCCTTCAAAAGCACCAAGAGAAGGAGTGAAGTCAGCGAGCTCGAATCCGTTGGTTACCTAAGTCTCAACCTCCGCCACTATTGGATTCGGAAAATTATCTAACCATCCCGATTAAGCCACGCCCCTTAGAGACAAACCCCCAAACCTCGGAACAAATTCTCAACCCCGCCTCTCAGCCTCAGCTTCAGCCCCGCCCACCTCTTCAGCGCTCACCAGTCGTCACAGATTCGTGGTCTCCCGAGAGCCCGACGCTGGCCTTCTGTCAGCCCGCACAAATCCTTTGCGTCACACCCCCCATGGACCCATTCACGTCAAACACACAACGTAAACTCCTGCTGGATCCCGTAACGGGGCAGTGCTACCTGGTGGATACGCCCATCGCCCTTCAGCCAGTCCCGCAGAGACTCTATTGCCCCGAGAGCGCTCAGTATCTGGACGTACCGGTGGCCCTGAGCCCGGCGACGTATCTCATCTGTCCACCGACATTTGTACAGCCGCATTCGCCCCCTGTTTGCTCGCAGGGCGAGAGCACAAGCGCAGGTGCAAGCCTGACAATGGGCGGGGCTAAACCAGTCATCAGTATTACATCACAGCAAGGACCACGCATCGTGGCTCCGCCTTCTTTCGACGGCACGACCATGAGCTTTGTCGTGGAGCACAGATGAGTTCAGAAGTGAGTGAGCTCCACTTCTGTATATGATCTGAGTGTGTGAGAGAGAGTGTGTGAGAGTGAGTGTGTGAGAGAGAGTGAGTGTGAGAGTGTGTGAGAAAGAAAGAGAGAAGTCAGAAACTGTCTTTTCTACTTTCAGTTAGGATCCAGAGCTGGAGCATAAAAACCTGTAAAACATAACTGTGTGTGTGTGTGTGTGTGTGTGTGTGTGTGTGTGTGTAGTAAAGGTCAGGGGATGTTGTACATTTGTTGTGCTGAGGCAGGGGAACGACAGCTGCCGAGACCGATCAGTCACACACACACACACACACACACACACACATACAGCTTTATTTAGAGAGCGTGAAAGAGAAAGTGAGGAAACGGTGGCGAGACATCACAGGGACAGAGAGAGAGAGATGGAGAGATGATATAACAGGTCATGGTAAAAACAGTTAGTAGCAAGAGAGAGAAGGAACGATGAGTGAATGAAAGAAAAAAGGAAGAAGAGGAAAGATAAAGAGGACAGAGTGAAATGGAGAAGAAATGGGAGAGTGAAAGAGGAAAAGAAAGCTATTGTGGAAGATAAAAATGAAAGAGAGAATGATAGAGTGTGAAAACAAGTGTGAGAAAAAAGGAGAGAGAGAGAGAGAGACTTAACACGCGCTCGCCTCACAGCGCTGCTGCAGCTCAACAGTATTGTCTCTCTCTCTCTCTCTCTCTCTCTCTCTCTCTCTATCTTCACCATCAACCAATCAGAATTCATTCAAACTCACACAGCAGATCAATTCACACACTCACACACACACACACACACACACACACCTGCTCACAAAAACACAATCATACACACACACACAGATTCACACTCACTCCATGCTGATAGGAGGTTCACAAACAGTTCATTCTATTTAAATGACTGTTGAACACTCACACACACACACACACGCACACGCACACACACACATACTTCTTTCAGTCTCTTACAAACTACACACCATCTCACACACTCTCTGTTTTACACACACACACACACACACACACACACAGATTATCGAGTACAGACCTTACACGGAAACTCTGTAAAGGGCACCAGATTCATCATAAAACAAGTATGTTAAAAAAAACACACACACACAACAACAACACACAACACACAACACAGATTATCGAGTACAGACCTTACACGGAAACTCTGTAAAGGGCACCAGATTCATCATAAAAACAAGTATGTTAACAGACCACACACACACACACACACACACACACACACACACACACACACACACACACACGCACACACACAGTGTTTCCCAAACCGCACAACCACAAACTCACACACACACACACAATATCTGACTTGATCTGTCAGATCAGATCTATTAGATCAGAAAGCAGAGAATCTTTAATCAGATGTGAGAAAATGTAAGAATGTACGCAGCATATCGAAATCTCCGGAAACTAGTCATGTAATCCACAGAGGAAATGAGAATCTGTGCTTACACCCGTCTTCATAAAACACGGCCAGGCCTGCCGTTTATACTAATAATCAACTGACAGCAGATTTATTTAACATCCAGCAAAGGATTCTGGGAAAAACCCCACCTCCACGATAAAGTACTGCTAAAATATCTACTGTACAGGGGAAAAAAAACAACTAACTATAAACATGATCTTAGATTAGACAGATTCCACCTTCGATAATAGTACTGTGTGAGTCATTAATGATTTGTTCTTTAGGGAACGATTCTTTTAAGTGAATCGGGTGAATTGATTTGAATGCAAACGACGAAGAAAAAACGTAAACATTTCTATCATTTGAGATTTTTAGATAATAAATGTGCTGTTTCTGTTAAACATATCGAAACTTAATCCATCAGTGAATCAAATGAATCAAAACTGGTAGTTCAAAAGAGTCAAATCAGTGACGTGAATCATAATATAACACATACACACATGCAGGGGTGTGTGTGTGTGTGTGTGTGTGTGTGTGTGTGTGTGTCCACAGCCTGGCATGTAAGTGAGCATACACACACACACAGTTTTGGACACAGCTCTCTAACCATTGATATTACAAGTTAAATGGTCATGTGATCGTTTTTAAAGTGACAGTAGCACATTTTGAGTCTTTTTAAGCATTTTTGTTATTGTGTGTTCTATAAATATAAAGTTCATCATTAGTATATCGTGTCATATAGATTGTAAACATAATATAAAGCGTTTTATAAGCTGCATGCAATGCATTAGAAAAATAAAAAAAGAATGAATGATCAGTTTATTGAGAATATTTTACCGTCTTTGTCTTCCTTTTGTTTTCTTACAGGTCTGGGTTATGTACTGTGTGTGTGTGTGTGTGTGTGTGTGTGTGAGTGAGTGAGAGTGTGTGTTTGTGTGCGTGCGTGTGTGTGTTCATGTTTAGGAGGGTACCCTGGTTCTCACATCGGAACGTAACATAACGGTTCCCACAGAAACTGTCACTTCCTGTGCCATTTCAGCTTCCTGTCTGCACTGTGGTTTCAAAGTGAGGTTTTTTTTTGTTTTGTTTCCCAGGTGTGTGTGTGTGTGTGTGTGTGTGTGTGTGTAGAGAATAGGCGGTGTTCTTGGTCGGACAGTTTCACAGCTGCTTGCCTACATTCTGTAAACACGTTTGAAGCACTGCATTGTGGGTGAATTCAACATGACTTAACATTTCACTGAGCTGTTGTTTGTGTCATGAAGAGAAAATAAGAGTTCACTGTTCACCCGTTCAAGTGTTTGTACCTCTGTTTAATGTGCGGCTGTGTTCCAATACTGTTTTTGATGCGCCCTTGTTGACCTCCACTTGATTGAATCCCCTCAGCTTTGTCGTGAATCGTTCCTTTGCCACACCACTGCGAGCGAAGCTGTCAATTTGTGTGTCAATTTTCAGTTTTATAACCCCAAACTTTACATCTACATCTGTCCACGACAACTTCCAGCACTGCTTACAAGTTAGCAAACTGCTAATCTGATCATCTGTGATGCTAACGCAGTAATATAACACATCGAGCTAACCGTAATCTGAGCTCATATTTTACATTTCAGGTCCTTATGAACTCGGAGCTGACCCCAGACTGTAAACAACTGACTGTGACTTGCTAGCTAGTTAACAAGCTAGGTCATATTTAGCAAGAATCTGAGCGCGTAGATGTCCAAAGAAATTGTCTCGACACTCTGTTTGTCCATGTGAAAAAGGGCGGAGCTTAAGATCATTATCGCTAGCCTTCCTTTAATTCTTTTGACTTGACGTAATATAAAAATACTGGCTTTATTTAAACGATATGCTAGCTTAGCAACATGAATTAAGCCTGCTAGCGCCTACCATACAGGACTGTGCTAATGTTAAACTGGTATAAACTGATACATTGTGTAAATAATTAGCTCGTAACTTAGCTGACATTAGATAAACTACTGACTTACATTCTGACCAGAATTGTATGCGAATTAGTTAAGTCAACCTTATGAAATGAAAAGAAAGACCACTGGTGATGTCATACGATGAAGCTTAAACAGTCACTAGTCAAAATCAGGGGACGTATTGGAAAAAAAGTATTAGAACACAGCCTTCTGTAAAGCCGAACTTGTTAATAGTTTAAACATTAAAGCTATCATTAAAACTTTCTCTAGCTGCGCTGTGTATTAAGCTATCATCATTTCCGTTGTTAGCGCAGTTTAGCTGTGTGTAATCCGTGTTTTTTTCTGCTTCTGTTTCTGTTTGTTTAGAATGAATGTGAATGTACATTAAAGGTATATGGATCTGCAGGACAGTCTGTTTACCTGCTCTGTAAGAATATATATATATATATATATATATATATATATATATATATATATATATATATATTTTTTTTTTATATATATATATATTTTTTTATATATATATATATATTTTATATATATATATATTTTATATATATATATTTTATATATATATATATATATATATATATATATATATATATATATATATATCTTTCTGTCAGGTTCCACAAAAACAAATCTCAATGCTGAGTTATAAATTCTGTTCCTGAACCTGAATGTATTTCACTGTCATGTTCATGTTTTCTTTTCTTTCCTTTTGAATCATCTGAGTACCATTTAAAGCAAGTTAATGCTGCGTGTCTGTGGCGTACAGGTGGAGCTCAAGTTAAACTCAATCGGCCGATTGTTATAGTCCATAAGAGTACACAGCTTACAATGGAATAGTTAACCAGAGCTGGTTTTGGCTAATAGTTTACTCAATTTTAGGAGGACTGTTAGCAAACCTTTCTAGCTAATTTACATTAAATAGTTACTGCAAAAGATGAAACGTTCCCCTGACATAACAAGCTAGTTGGCTAATGTTTGAACAGTGACGTGTTTGTAGCTGGCTAGCTTAATTCATGGCTAATCATGTTTAGCCCAAGCTCCACCCAGGATGTGCTAATCAGAGGCGTCTTAGCATGCTAATTATTTGACCTAGTTAGTCTTATAAGCTTGAAAACAAACATTAGTACGCTGTTTTATCTGCACTGTTTTTCTTGCCTTGCTAAAGCACTATTAGCACTAGGTCGTCTGTTTCAGTCTGCTTTAAAACAGGACGAGTTCATGCGTCGTTCATAAGAGCTTAATGAGCCATCGGAAGGCGCTCACAAGACTCGTCAGAGTCGAAAGCTCATTCCAAGTACGTAAACGGGCGCCATATTGGAGAGTTTGGAGACTTTCCTTTATGTATTCGTACATATTCTGTCTCTCAAACTCAAATCCTGCCTTGTTATTCATGCTTTAAATGGGCTTCTGACACTACTGAATGTTGTGAGAGGCTTCTGATGCTTTCTAAAGCTCTTGCGCATGGTTTATGGACATCCACAGCTGAGACTGTGTATAATTTATCTGTGTAATTAGGCCATTTATGTAACACACTAAAGAGTCATTATGATGGACAGTATTAAATTGTACATTAGACATTTTCTGCATGAAGAAATGATTCGCTCTCTGTAAATGAGCACTAACTGCTAATAAGCTAATGAGCATTTCCGCTAAATGGTACTCAGATTTCACTTATTTATTTTATCTTTGGCTAGATTTTTTCCTTTTCTTTATTTCCGTCACGTGTTTTAGCCCATCGTCTGTTTGGATCTGAACTGTACCACTACTGGAGAAGGGAAAAAAGTCACACTAACCGGCCTTGATATATTAGCAGCAGTGTTCGACTTGTTGGAGAAGTAAAATTTTGGAGATTTTCTCAAAACGTACACTTACATCGCACTTTAAAGCTCATGTAAGCAGGCTAGCTCGGCCTAGCGACACGCTGCTTTGTACAACACATTTTATACAAGTTCTTTTGCATTGTACATAAAGCAAAGTGACAGTGTGATGCTGCTCTAACGCACCCTTGTTGACTTCCCCTTAAAAAAAGAAAGAAAAGAGAGAGGGAGAGAAAAATTTATCAAATCAAACTCTGTTCAAATTCTGTTTAGAATTGCTAATACCACCGATCAGTGGTGAGTATGGGAGGGGTTTTACACAGTGATTCAGCCATTTTGGTGATTAAATTAGCAATGGAAACTGTTTTGAAGGAATAATCTAGCTAGCCCGCTAGCCTAGCATGAGTCTAATGACGTTTAGTCAGGGTTGAAAATCACACAACGGCCCTTAAGATGGCCAAGAGAACGGAACCACTGGGAAAATGTAGGGGGAATTCAAAAAAGGGTGTGTTTAATTAAAAAAAAACAACAACAACAGTGTTAAAACTAGTTTAATGTAAACAATAATGAAAAATGGCTGCTGAGCTCAAATAAATTGTAAAAATTCGAGAGCTGTATTAGCAGGCTAGCTTGTTTTATGTTAAGGATTGTTTTGATCCACACAGCCGCTAGTCATGAGGTCATTGGACGGCTGTGAGGAACAGAGGTCCGATCGATCCGTCCGCTTGCTAAAGACTGACACCGGGCATGTGGAGAAGGGCAGCGGAACGTTCCGGAAAAGGACGTTTAGCCACGAGTTGAGGTTCCTGAAATGTCAGGAAATTAGTTTCTTCAAATCAGTGTGCAGAAGATGGGAGGAGCCGAGGAGAATGGAACGAAGGATGGAAGTGAAAAGTGAAATGTTATTGAGGGTTTGGAATAAACTGAAGGTGTAAGCTGAGGGGAAGTGTCCAGTGCGTGTGAAAACAATCATCAGACATATTAGCAAGCTAGCTCGGCCTAGCAAGACGTTATAAAAAAACAATTGGATATGATATGTGATGTTGTTTTTAACACATGCCTTTTTACCATGAGAACAATGCACAAAGAAATTTCTCAAAGCAAGTAGCATCGTTTACTTCACCCTCTGTTCAGTCACATCAGCTTGCTAATTAACTAGCTTCTTAACTAGCTAGAATGATTACGAAGTAACAAAATCATATCAGTTGTAAGATAAGAAATTAACTGTTGTTTGTGTTTGTGTGTGTGATCTTAACATCAATTTAAGGAGTGTATCCCGCTAATCTCGTTGCTAATCTCTGCTCGGGATTTTATTTTCTGAGAGCTGATGCCATTTTACTTTGGCTTTCCTGTGTGCGCTAATTTAGCATCTAGCATCAGCGCTTCTGTCGTGGTATTTATTGGATCGTGAAAGACTAGCTCTACACCAACACTCCAAGACCTAAATATAGACCTATAATCAACGTTTCTCTTTCGACCTGGCAGTGTGCGCTAGCAGCGGACTTTAAAACTGATCTGATTTCTCATTTTGTTTTTTAATTTTTAAATAAGCTAGTCGATTTGATTAATACAAAGTCTGAACAATCTATACCGAAACTTCCTGCCATCGTTCTGGTTCTGGTTTATTTACAAACAAAACAAATCAAAAGCAGAACAGGGCCAGTAATGATGCGTGGGCAAATCTTAAATGTGCTAACTGGAGTCACTGCGTTAAAAAGGGGCGGCGCTTATTCAAATCTAATTATGCCATCAGCGATAAACTTTTATTTAATTTTGTTGTCTCAGTGAAGTGTTCGGAAGAAATACTAAAGTTGATCAAATTCAGTTACTGTTATGTTAACTAGCAAGTAGCCACAATTTTAGCAAGCTAGCTTTACACCAACTACTATTTTGTGTAATTACAGCAAGTATAGCTAAGCTAACTGGCAAGCTAGATAACATAATGCTATTATATTGTCTAATTAAAACCTGTAGCCACGGTTATTTGCCAGCTAAATAATGTTCGCCTATCAAACATATTGTGTGTTCAAGCAAGTAGATAAACTTGCCACAAGCTAGGTTTATGCTGTCTATTATATTGTGTAATTAAAGCAAGTAGCCAAGCTTACCAGAAAGCTAGCTAACATTACACTAATATATTGTGTATCTAAAGCACATCGGTAGCTAACGTTAACGATTATATTGTGTTTATAAAACAAAGAACTTACTAACTAATATTAGCCTAGAAATTATATTGTGCTTCTAAAATAAGTCGCAAAACTTACTAGCAAGCTAGCTGAAGTTATATTAACAGTTATATTGGGTTTTTAAAACAGGTAGCCACACGTACTAGCTAATATTCCGCTAACTACCGTATTATGCATTTAAAGAACGTGGCTAAGCTCACTAGCTAACATTACACTAACTATTAAATTGTGTAATTATAGTCTTTACAACCAGACAGGAAACTGGACAAAAGTTTAAAATCACTCCACATGGTTTTATTTTCCTGAAGATTATTTACACACATAAATAAAAAGAAAAGAAAAGAAAAGAAAGATGCAGAACGTTTAACAATCCGGGCCGCGCGACGTATCGCTGATCAATCGTCTCGCAATACTGTAATATGCAAACGGGCTTTTTCAACAAACCTCAGTGTGTTTCGTGTTGTCTGAGGTTCGAGGTCTCAAATGTGCTCATTTTCTCTCTTTTGTCAAAAACAGAACAAAACCTCAACATCTGTGTAAACATCTGGTGTGGAGGAATGGACAGAAAGCTATTTTTTCCCTCGGGAGATCTGTAAGTGTTTCGATCAAATAAATAACTCATAAATGCGTTATAAGACATTATAAACATAAACATAGCCCCACACCAGTTCTGACTGCATTGGCGACTTCTGCTAGTTCATGTTCGGTGGCTAACGTGAGATCACTCTTGGTGACGGAAGCTATGCTAATAATTCATCTGTACCTGTGTAAACTTTGTTCAAAAGCCTGGAGATATAAACATACGCTAACTTTTATTACCTTGTCATGAAGATAATTCATACACAATCCTGCTAGCAGCGTAGCTAAATCTAGCACAGCCACATATGATAAAACGTTTCAATTTACTAGCATTGGTTTACATTATTTGTACTCGCTGGTGGGCTTGTTGAACTAATTCTTTGAGCTGACTTAGGTCATTTTTATTTTTTAGTTTTATTTTAGGTTATTGCTTATGCTAGCTTGTACCTTCAAGCTGATTAGCATTTTGTTTTTGAGCTTCCTTTTGTTTTGTTTTTTGTTAAACTTGAAAATGCTGTGCTAATTTCTAGATTTTTTCCCCCCGCACGTTGGCTTTGTTACTCCTTTTAACCTAATTACATATTTTTTCTTCATCCTTATTGAGTCTTTTTATTGGGAGGTTTTTTTGGGGGGGGGGCTTTTTTGTTTGTTTAAAGGTTATGCTAGTTGCTAGCTTTTGTCTCTGTTTAGCCTTTAATGCTACACTCACCGTTGGTATTTTGTGCTGAATTATTTCATTAACAGTTAAAGCAAAACAAAAAATTTCAACATCAAACTTGGGCGAAAAGACTCTTAAAATAAGAGTCCTTACATCCTAAATCCAAAGCCTGGCTTGCTAAAAATATTAGCACCCTTGGCTTAGCATAATAAAGGTTAATAAAATAAAATAAAAAGTACAGTTGCAGGTTTTTTGCTTTCGCACTTGGCTAATCCGACCCAGACTGTTAGCCTCAAGTTTGGGCCTCAGGTCTACCAGCTGCTGTCGAACACTTTCTTACACATGTTGGAGTTTTCCTGATGAAGAGGAAACTCCGAGCCAGGAATGAGCTGCTCACGACTCCTGTGCCAGGCGTACGGCTCTCCGGAGGACAACTTCTCCATTTTATACACTGCCTCCCTGCAGCACACCGCAAACAACACCACGTTAAACACTAACTCCTGCTAAAAAATAAGGTTTCTGTAAAGAAAATGCTAATAATTAGCAAGTCTCTAGCCAACTAGTTATAGTTTGCTACCTAAACTTCACTCGTTACAGTCGCTACACGCTCACAAGTGTGCTTAACTCCAAGCATCACGAGGCTGAGGTTACGCAGTTTGGGCCACTAGAACTACGCATGTGGTTTGAGATGTTCACCTGAACGGGAACGTGGTCTTATCCATCTGCATGCACACCAGGAAGGGGTACTCGGAGAACTGCACGGTGGTGATGAAGTCAAGCGCCGCCTCCATTTCAAAGCTCACCTCCATCCCCACGCTCAGGAAGTCCGCATCCACCGTCACGTTGCCTATGACGACCAGAGCACCCCTGTGGAGAACGAAGACAATTCAGATAAACATCATGGTTCTTGTGTTCCAGTGGAACTGTGATGAACCTTCTGTTGTAGGGTTACGTAGAATCTTTAAGACAAACTAAGTAACGTTTTAGTGTACTAGATGATATCAAGGTTTTCGTCCGGTTCTTCATGGAACTTATTTCATATCAAACTAGCCACTTTGCTAATTTACATTTAGCTACTACATTGATGATCTTTTGGTGTAGCATTGGGTAGCTAACTCTATTCAATACCTTATTTTTACTATAAAGCTAGCTAGCTATTTACATTTATACTTATATTTACATACTCTGAAGAAAGCAATTTTTCGTATTGCTAGCTAGCTTATTCATTAGCAAGCTAGCACAAATCTTAGCAAAGATTTACATTTAGCTTAAGATTTTACATCTTGCATTTGAGCTTCAACTTCACAGAGCATCCGAAGAACTTTGCTGGAAGGTTTCTGTCCCAAACCGTCCGTTTCTCAAGGAACCCTGTGTCCTACACACCTTTTTCCAGCTGAGCTGTTGGCCGTAGGGATCTGTGTCTATACATAGCTCATAGCCTGCTAATGTCTGTGTGAGCTTTTACAAAAGAACTAGCACCCAGTTCCTTGAATCCTACACCTGTTCATGGCTTTCAAAAAAAACCCAGACTATAACGTCATTATTTAGCATAAATTTGTCCCTTAGCATCAAATGCAAGAACCTCAAGCAATGCTAAACGTTCAAAATGTTAATATTTTAGGACCAAAACCAATGACCTTCTCCTCTGACGCACAACGGGGGTCTATATTTGGACTCAAAGCCACAACCTGACCTGTCTGCCAGTGTATTTGTTTCCTGGCTAGCACTTAGCCGGCTTAGCCAGCGTTTCCAGGCTAGCAGCCAGAAGCTAAAAGACGAGCACCTGGTGCAGATGCTGCTCGCTGGAAGGTTAGAAAAGCCCAATAATCTTCTCGAGAGAGTTAAGAGAGGGAAGCGGGAAAAGAAACATGGAGCGATTTTGGGAATCTGCCGCAAAAGTAGACAGCAGGAAATAGAGTCTGATGAAATGTCTGATGATTATTTTATACCTGTTGTTGACGCTAGTCTTGGATTCCCGGTACCAAAGGCTGAACTCCATTCCTCCAGAGATATCGATGGCCAAACCACCCTGGAACTCGACAGCGGCCCGCAGGCCAGATTGCAGAGGGATCACCTGAGAGGCCAATAGAAAGGGAAATGTGATCACATGGACGGCGAGTTCGATTTATGGGCAAGAGTAAGGTGGTGTTGATGATGGAACAATTCTTTCAAGGATGATGGAAACCAAAAGCCACATTTCCTTTAACCAATTGAGGCAGAGAACCAACCGATTGCCAATTGTTGCTGGGTCTCACCTGAGAGTGGTCAGTGAGCAGGATGAGTCCCTTCACCACGTTTATGGGGTCTCCAGACATAGAGAACATCTTGGACATCAGGTCACTGTAGCCCTTGAAAAAGGTCACGGGCCGAAGCTGAACGTCCATGAGCAGCGCCGACATTCCAGCAAACGACTCCAGGTCCTCCTCACCTTCATCAGCCGTCGCCGCTATCAGAGACTCCAGACCCTGAGCCTCGATGGCCACCTGGATGGGGAGTACAGTCAGTGAAGTTCAGGTAAAAGAGTATGATTCTTACAGACAAGTCATAGGTGAGGTTGTGTACGGGTGGGAGGAGTCATACAGGTGAAGGCATGTGCAGGTGGGAGGAGTCTTATTTGTCTCATTAGTCTTCTACTTCTTGTTCTTCTTCTTATTATTATTATTATAACTAGATCATTAGATCTAAAGCCTGCAAGCTGACTGCTAAAACGAGTTAAGAGCTCCTCAGAGGCGTGTGTGTGTTCCCTCCTCAACCTCTCGACGTTTCCTGGCTGCTGGCGATCACATAAACAATTATCGCCTCCTTTTTAAACTTCTCCATGTTATGATTTATAATCACCTCCACATTAGCTCTCTTGCCAGCCGCTGCATGAAACTCAAACTTCTCTGTCCCGTTTGTTTCGGTGTCCCAAACCTTCCATGTTCTCACATTCATTTATCGCTCATTTGCTAACTTTAGTTCCTGCCACGTCTCGAGAATCCACTTTTAGGTGTCGGCTCGAGGCGTTCCTCTTTTTCTCAGTCTCGGTTCCTGATGTTTTTAGGATGTTTTTCCTCACCACTGTCACGCTCAGCTCCGTCAGATACATTGGACAACGCTGAACTTTGGAAATGAAATATGGATTCTCATTAACCTCTTAACTCCCTTAACTAAGAGTTTCTCTGGCTGAATGATTAAGATGTCCAATGTTTAGATTCAGGTTCTCAGGCACTTGCAGTACCTGAAGGCCGTGCAAGAGGGCGCCGTTGCTCTGGCCGTAAATGTTCATGTTGCTCGTCCTAAGGATTCCTGAACCCGAGTACAGAATGTCCAAGCTGTAGGTGGTGGTCACGTCAGCGCCCCCTGCAGGACGACAGGTGAACAGGATAAAGTGTCAAACGGCTGAGTAACCTAACTGAACCCAAATAAATGTGAACATTTTGTTAAGAGTATTTACACCTGTACACCTGTATTAATTGATTCCTGGACAGATTTTTGACAAACCTTGAGATTAGAGACTTGTGCCACAAATATGTGATACTTGTGTGTACAGGTGTATATATATATATAAAAAGAAAAGAAAACATGAATGAGTACCTGGGTATAAAAGTGTTTTTAAAGGTGCACATACAACAACAAGAACAGCCTTCAAGTTTGCTTTAACGCTATTCCATTCACGGTTGAAGGTCAGAGGTCAGGACTAGGGTAAGCAGAGGGTCACATACGTGTCACGTAGCCGGAGTAGGCGGATGAGGATCCGATCCTCGAGAAACGGTCGTAGTTCTGCGCGATCGTGTCCTTCATGACTTCACGCACTATTTTACTGCAGAATAAAGAGAAGAAGAGGATCAGAGATGAGCCGCGCTCACCCTACGTTCACTCCCATGAGTGACAAAGCAACAGGCGATGTGTGCGCTACAGAGCCACAATTTTATCTAGTCTAGCGTACCTGTTCAAGTGAGGCTCACCTGGAAGGCATGTCGAAGCAAGTATATTTTTTTTTTTTTTTTTTTTTTCTTTTTTTTTCTTTTTTTTTTTTTTTTTTTTTTTTTTTTTTTTCCCTCTCCTTTTTTTTTTTTTTTTTTTCTTTTTTTTTTTTTTTTTTTTTTTTTTTTTTTTTTTTTTTTTTTTTTTTTTTTTTTTTTGTTTTTTTTTTTTTTCTTTTTTTTTTTTTTTTTTTTTTTTTTTTTTTTTTTTTTCTTTTTTTTTTTTTTTTGCTTTTTTTTTTTTTTTTTTTTTTTTCTTTTTATTTTTTTTTTTTTTTTTTTCTTTTTTTTTGTTTTTTTCTTTTTTAACAAACATAAAAAAAAAATGAATTTTTCACGGTAGCAAGGCTCAGTATATCTCCTGTACCTGTACAGGTATGGCTCACCTGGAAGGCATGTCGAAGCGCAGGACATCCTCCACTTTGGACAGCATGTATTTGTTCATCTCATGAGGCAGGTGGCCGATGGAGAGCAGAAGGTTCTTCACCTCCTCGTAAGACGGATCGCTGCTCAGGATCACATCAGCCGCCGCGGCACGAACGTTCTTCTCGTAGACTCGCCGGTTCTGATGGTACACGCGATTCAGCGTCCGTTTCACCTGTGAATACAAAA
>CM022778.1:17484119-17491619 GCA_012411365.1 Ameiurus melas
CGCACCTGAAACAACACACACACACACACACACACACACACACACACACGCTGAGAACACACATGCTGGGCGACCGCAGGTCCTGTTTATTCAGGATGGACAGGAAATGCCACGATAACTAATCCTAATTCTCACAAAATTCCACAAAAATGATCTCACTGTCCACAACTTTAAATACTCATCACGAACAAAATAACCACGGTGTTAAACATTGTAATCGATTATCATTTAAAAAAAAAAAAAAAAAGATCTATTAATCCGTATCTACTTATCTAATTGAAGGACGTTTATTTAAGGACGACTCTGCTTTTACGGATGTGACATTTTTGACCTTTAGATTAGCGAAGCTTAGCGTCACTGAGATGAGACAATGTGCGGTCACGTGACCTACCAACTGAACTTTGAGAGAAAATAACAAGCTTAATGACGCCGGGGTTAAATGTCGTAACACGCTGACACTCACGCTCGTATCTCCAGATAACCGACCTGCTGTCCTTTAATAATCAGAGCAGGACAGCGTCTACTGTCTCGATACGCTCAGACTGGAAACACGGTTATCTTAGATTTTCACTGGATCTGTTTAGTTATTATAAAATAAAAAAAAAACAAGTAGAATCCAGTGTAAAATATTTCATATTTAGCTCTGTACGTCGAGGAGAAGTGCACGATACGTTCCGTGTAGCGTAGAGATCGCGTCCTGACTCGGAAACGAATCACTTGTCCTTTAGAAATGTCATGTGTTACCTCTTCAAATCACCAGCGAAGCTCCAAATAAAGATACAAACAACATATGAGAAATATTCTCGCGGATGCTGCAGTGACAAATGAAGGATAAATAACCAATCAAATGTTGTTGTTGTTTTTTTTTTTAAATCTGCAAGAAATTAGAGCAAGTAGGAAATAAAACTATTTGAAAAGAAAGAAAATATCATATATATATATAATACATTGAAAATATAAATATGAAATAAATCATGAAAGAACATCATCTACAGTATATCATATGTACTGTATATCTGTATACATCATCCCCCTCTCCTCTCTCTCTCTCTCTCTCTCTCTCTCTCTCTCTGTGTTCCTCTATGTCTCTCGCCCGGTACAGTTGGATCTGATCTATACTGACGTGTCACTCTGATATTTCATCATCGCTCACATCCTCGTGCATGACATCATCGCATATCTCCTGACTCGTCATTTGTCTAAATGTGTACCTGAGCTCTTGTCGATTAGATTCCATGCTACTAGTGCACTAGATAAAGTGTGCTTTCTTTTGGGACCCAAGTGACCCAGGGTTAGGGTTTAGGCTAACCCCCAACCCTAACCCTAACCCCATATACCTGCACTGAACAGGGTATAAAACAGTGTTTCATCTTGAAGTGCACTATACGTTTGTTCGAGACCCTATAGACATGCACTATGTAGGGTTTTATATAAAGGCTTAAAGACCCTAAGTAGTGCACTAGAGGGATTCATTTGGGATTTGTCCGTGTATTCCTTCATAGAATTGATAAAACAGGCCTATTTCCTATTCGACTCCTCACTACAAACACAACACGGCATGAAATGTCTCACTTCCTGTTTAGTGAGGATAAACGCTATGAGTTCAAATCCCAGTCAGTTTGTACCCTCAGGTTTATCTCTTATTTCTCAACCCGGCTTTTAATCATTAACTCGTTGCAGGGTGCAGAATGAATGAACCCTCAGTCTCCTGAACATTTATAAAGCAAATATATCCGTATATACTGTATATTTCTATCACATTCGGCACATTGTGCCACACATTATGACCCTGAAACGTCTCAGGATCCTATCAGAGGTTAGAGGTCACTGAACCGATATCTTTAACCCCGACCAACCGGACTCTATCTGTGTCTACTCTCAGTCTAAAACTCTTCCTGATTTCTGTATCTTTATGAGGAATAAAAGTGTCCTTACCGTGACAGAAGGCTGTGAGACAGGCAGCGAAGCCGAGCAGAAACACTAAAAGTGCTCGCATGGTGAAGGGAAGACGGAGAGAAAGACAGGACCAGGGACAGAGAGAGAGAGAGAGAAAGAGAGAGAGAGAGAGAGAGAGACAGGATGGTGTCTGTACTTCGGCTCTGTGTATCTGAGTGGAGGTCAGACTCCAAACTCCACACTTCAGTACCAAGTACCAAGTACTCTACAGCTACTCATTAACCCGGTTGCCAGATCATAACCTCTAAATAAGGTCTAAAAACCCCCCAAAACACGACAGAGCAAAACCAGATGTGGGGAAAATGGGCGTGGCAGGGTCAGGGAACTCCTCCTCCTCCCGCTCTGTCTCAGAGCAGGGATTTAACATCTGTCAATCAATGGTCAACTTTTTCCAGTGATAAATTACTAATGATTACTGATCATTGTGTTCGTTTTGAAAATGTTGCCAATGGTAACGACTATCAGACAGTTCTACTGTACCTTATTTATTTATTTATTTATTTATGTATCTATTTAAATTCGAGATATTTCACTCTCTTGTCTCTCATCACCATTAAACACCGTCCTGTTAGACCGTCCAGGTCTCAGGTGTACCACTGTTAAACCCTCCACATGCAAACACACAAACTGCTCAATCGTCTCTCAGATTTTCAAATAAAATTCCTCTCAGTTCGGGATTTAAACCTAAACATTTCTAACCTTTAACTTTTTTTTTTTAAACAAAGTTTTACTTGAACGTTCAAATCAAAGCTCTCGGTTTTTTTTTCATTTCTTAATGATGTGTGTGTGTGTGTTTTAGTTAAACTTTAGTCAAACTAAGCCGTCTAACGGTTTGTTTTTAAAGTCTTGCTCGAACTTTTCGATGTAAACGCAATCTCTTTTTTTTATTTAAATGATTGAGATCACCTGTATAAAAAAAAGGGATTAAAATGAATCAAATTAATCAATCAAGTGAATACGAATGATCATTAGTGAAGTTTCAGTCACGTTATTAAATCATACAGTTTATGAGAAATTGACAAGAAAAATAGGCAACCCTGACTGTGTGTGTGTGTGTGTGTGTGTGTGTGTTCTTTGTCCTAGGATCGTTACTCAACTTCTGATGAAAACACTTCACACTTTAATCACCACTCTCTCTGATTAAAAGCCTCTCACATTGTTTTATTTATAGTGTTAAATGAATGGGTCTGTCTGCCGGGTTGCCAAATTGGACGGAAATAAATTCCCCCCAGCTCACTATAATGGCCATTGTGCGTTAATGTTCAATTGTGTGGGGCAATACTGGCATCCCAGTGTTTCATTGCCTTTGAATCCATACTATGAATTTACAGAAGATCTCGAATAATAGGATTTTATTTGTGCTTTAATTAAAAGTGATGAGATTTAACATTTTCACCAGGCCATCTTTTGTGTTTGGGATTTTCTACATTTTGACGTAGATAAGATTAAATGCAGTCACTACGTACGAATCTGGATGTACCTTTGACGTTGCCAAAGACGTCATTATCAGATCAAGCACTTCCTACTGAAAACAACAATAGGAACCCTAATAGAGTTTGTATTGGTTT
Source organism: Ameiurus melas (assembly GCA_012411365.1). Classification (NCBI taxonomy): domain Eukaryota; kingdom Metazoa; phylum Chordata; class Actinopteri; order Siluriformes; family Ictaluridae; genus Ameiurus; species Ameiurus melas. The sequence continues at coordinate 17,487,644 of CM022778.1, forward strand.
TAATGGTTATAATGGGAATTGTATTGGTTTGAATGGAAATTGTAATGGTCCCTGTGGGTCTCTACTGGTAACTTGTTGCTTTCTATTAGTGAAATGTTATGTCTAGTGGATACCATTAACGGTAACCAACAGTTAGCTGATGGAGTGCAATGCTATTTGTAGTGGAAACCATTAGAATTTTCTATGATGGTTTCTAGTGTTTTTTTTGTTTGTTTGTTTGTTTGTTTGTTTCCTTGGTTTATTTGTTTGTTTGTTTGTTTTTGAGCTCAGATTATTCATATAAAACAGTCCATATGGGACTTTAACATTACAACATCTTGAACCGTTAAAAAAAGCGTCTGAATAAAAAGGTCTTATTTCTTTTACAAAACAGTTATAGAGTCTGGGAGCGGAGAGCTATTGTCCATTTCTTTCTTTCCAATATGTTTTTTTTTTTAAAGAAAGAAGAAATCCCTCATGGGAAGAAATCACTCCAATGTGGCAACCCACACTACCTGTGATAGCTGTACCTGTAATGCCATGTTGGCACCTGACCCCATTTACAGTAGTATCAGATTATCGGGTCAAAAAGGCATCAGGAAAATCATTTCATGAGTAATAACTCACACGCAGGCGGGACTTCATCACCTTTTACCTCATTGCAACTTTGAGGACTACAAAAACCTCAACTAAATAAATAAATAAACATGTAAAAGTGCTAGAGTCTTCATAAAACTGTCATCAGAAGCAAGCATTTAGTTAAATGTCTGACTAGACTAATGCTATAACTATAAAGTTAAGCTAAAGTCAAACTAGCACAGGGGCTAGTTTCGGTTTCACACTTAGCATCATGCTAGCACATATAATCCACCACAGATGTTTTAGGAGATGGAAATGTACTGATTTATTATTTATATGTTTCTCAGTGTCTGTTCATACTTTAGAAACGGTATTACTGTGCTTTAAAGTTTGTGAACCCTGTAGAATTTTCTATATTTCTGTATAAATGGGACCGGAAACATTTTCACACAAGTCCTGAAAGTAGATAAAGAGAACCCAGTTGAACAGATGCGACAAAAATAGGATCAGGTGTTACATATCTGTGAGCGGTAAAAGTATGTGCACCTCTCGGATTAGCGGTTAATCTGAAGGTGAGATTGGAGTCAGGTGTTTTCAGTCACTGGGAGGATGATCAGGTGTGGGTGAGTGAGTGAGTGAGGGAGCGTCCTGTTTTATTTAAAGAACAGGGATCTATCGGAGTCTGATCTTCACAACACGTGTCTGTGGAAGTGTATCATGGCCGGAACAAAGGAGATTTCTGATGATGTCAGATAAAGAGACGTTCCAGAGAAGATCATCGGGATGGAAAAGCTCACAAAACCATCTCGGAAGAGTTTAGACTCCACTGTGTGAACACGTTTTGAGGTTCTGATGAAATGAAGTCTCGCTTTCTTTCCAACACATGCTCATTAAATACCTGAGTCTTCAGAGCTTCAGACCAGTTTTAGCTTCTCGTGTTGGCGCGCTGCTGTGAAAGGTGAAGTACTCACTACACCTTCTTCACACACACACACACACACACACACACACCTGAGAACACAGTATTATATAAAACGGTGTTAATAATTAACGCTAAACCTGCTTATCAGTGAACATAGGGATGAGTTGTGTGTGTGTGTGTGTGTACAGGTGTGTACAGGTGTGTATTTTCCCACCATGCGCCATATTTCCCTTTGTGTAAGTGAAACGTGAAACACTCGCTTTCAGGATGTCCATTCTTCTGTTCTCCATGTTGATCCTCCTAGCTACAGGTACACACACACACACACACACACACACACAACACACACACACAAAATATATATATATATCTATACATTTTTACTGTGTATGTAATTTGAAGCTGTTGAACTTGTTTGTGTTTCAGGATCACAGGTGTCTTCAGAAACCCAGCGGAAGGTGAGCGAGTCCCCGCGGGTTTGCGTTTACACTGAACACAGAACCCGAAAAGAGACATTTAAAGAAGGAATCTGTTCACAAAAGTTTTGACCCCCCCTAGTCAGAAGACTTGCATTGTACCTCATTGAGAAAATACTTTTGTGTGTGTGTGTGTGTGTGTCAGCCCCAGTGCAGTGAGATGGCAGAAATAATGGCGTGTCCTCTAAACTTCGCCCCGGTGTGCGGCACGGATGGAAACACTTATGCCAACGAGTGTGGCCTGTGTGTGCAGAGACTGTGAGTAACACACACACACACACACACACACAAACCTGCCAGTATATTATATTATTATATACATATACAACCACGGCTCCCTCCATTAATATTGGCACCCTTGGTAAATATGAGCAAAGAAAGAAGGCTGTGACAATTTGTCTTTATTGTTGAACCTTTTGATCTTTTGTTAAAAATAATTCACAAAAATACTCTGCACTCATGGTGTATCAAACAAGGAAATACATTTGTGGAAATGTTTAAGATAAAAAATAAAAGCATTACGTAAGCGTTAATAATGAGGACGTTTACCAAAATAACATCTGAGTCGAATAATCAGACTGTGACAGCTATTAGATCACTGCTGTAATCTGATCATCCAGATATGTAGATCGTCTGATAAGAGAGATTTCGCTTCTCCTTCACACCACGCAGATTATTTGGGGATTCATTTTTGGACAAGTTTTCACATTCAGGTTGTAGTGTTTGAGTTTTTCCGCGGCCCTGATTTCAATGCAGGTGAATATTTCACGCAGAGCCCCGTGTTGCAGATGAGCTATTCAAGAGAATGCTAGTCGTAACTTCCTGTTAGAAAATATCTCGCTAACTGTGATGCAAAATTCCAGTAACATTCCAGTCTTCTGTTTCACTTTCTCTGCAGGAAAACCAAGGCGGACATCTTAATCGCCAGAGATGGCAGCTGCTGATTGGCTTTAACGATGTAGCATGGCTACAAACAAAGCAAAACACAGTTCTCAGATTAAAGCATTTGAAATGGTCCAGTGTGTTTCTTCATTCCGATGTAAACTCGTACAGTACACACTGCTGAGAAGGAAGACATTTTACACACGGGGCTAGGTCTTGGCGTATTACATCGTCACGTTACCGTGCTAGCCAGTTAGCAAGCTAGCACACTGGATAATCAGCCTAGTCGAAACATCTACTCTGACGTCGGATGGGATTACCTCTCGTCCAAGTAAAAACGTACCGTATCATTCTTCAAAACCAAACTTACATTTTACAGAAGTGTATTAGCCACTCCCATCTGATATCGGAGCGTCGGACAGGCCACGCCCACCGGAGACAAACTCCAAGCAGCAACTCAATAGACATTGATCGGTCATTGTTTCTGCTCCTGAGATAATACACGCTTCCGAGCCGTGAGAGGAAAAGTGCACCAGAACAGTCCACCAAACAGTCGTGAGAAACAGCAGCAACGCTGATAATGTCGTAGGAAGGATGGACTCTCCCATGTAGACCAGGAAGTTGGGACTGAGCTCAAACCAGCCGCAGACTGCCCTGAAGTCCAGCTCTGCCGTTAACACACCCTTCCTGTCTTCCGCAGGACCTCCAGATCTTATTAACGCTAAATCTGTTTGGAAAACCGTGAGCACGAGCCTCTTTAAAGGGATCTCTGTACTCTGTAAAAAGTTCGAGAACCTTCCTGCACCTTAAGGGTTCTTTGGATAGTTAGTCAAAGTTACAATAGAACATTGTTGTGAATAGAATCTTTACGAGTTCTGCTAGATCAGAGGTCACCAACCCTGTTCCCGGAGATCTCCCTTCCTGAAGACTTTAGCTCCAACCATAATGGTGTCCACCTGACCATCTGATCATTGCCTTAAGAAGTTCTCCAGGAACAGGGTTGGTGACCACTGGTGTAGAAGAACAAACCAGAGAGCGCTCCATTTTGAAAGAAGCTTTGATGTTAAATACTGTAGTGTAAGTATTTCCTAAGCTTTTCTTCCAGATGAGTAGCGATGACCAGAACACGGGATCTTCT
>CM022778.1:17506619-17519119 GCA_012411365.1 Ameiurus melas
GCATTTCAGTGGGTTCGGGTTCAGTGGCTTCTGGTTCAGTGAGTTCGGGTTCAGTGGGTTAGGGTTAGGGTTCAGTGGGTCAGGGTTCAGTGGGTTAGGGTTCAGTGGGTTAGGGTTCAGTGGGTTAGGGTTCAGTGGGTTAGGGTTCAGTGGGTTAGGGTCAGGGTTCAGTGGGTTAGGGTTCAGTGGGTTAGGGTTCAGTGGGTTAGGGTCAGTGGGTCGGGTCAGGGTTCAGTGGGCTAGGGTTCAGTGGGTTAGGGGTTCGTGGAGTAGGGGTTCAGTGGGTCAGGGTTCAGTGGGTTAGGGTCCAGTGGGTTAGGGTCAGGGTTCAGTGGGTTAGGGTTCAGTGGGTTCGGGTTCAGTGGGTTAGGGTTAGGGTTCAGTGGGTTAGGGTTCAGTGGGTTAGGGTTCAGTGGGTCAGGGTTCAGTGGGTTAGGGTTCAGTGGGTTAGGGTCAGGGTTCAGTGGGTTAGGGTTCAGTGGGTTAGGGTTCAGTAGGTTAGGGTTCAGTGGGTTAGGGTCAGGGTTCAGTGGCTTCTGGTTCAGTGGGTTAGGTTTAGGGTTCAGTGTTTTAAAGTTAGGGTTCAGTGGGTTAGGGTTCAGTGTTTTAAAGTTAGGGTTCAGTGGGTTAGGTTTCAGTGTTTTAAAGTTAGGGTTCAGTGGGTTAGGGCCTTGTCCACATGCACTTGTATTTGCTCCTGTGTACCTGACACTAGATAATTGTATTCGTGTGACTCGACATGAACCTTTTTAATGAGTTATATGTGAAACGTTTTAAAACCCAAGGTTTTGGTCCAGCACCTGGTTTCTGGTTGGCTTAGAGGTCAACGCATTTGCCTTGCACCTCTGGGGTTTCCTCCAGGCACTACGATCTCTTTCCCCAGTCCAAAGACAAGCTTTGTAGGCTGATTGGCATTTCCAAGTAGTGAGTGATTGTGTGTGTGAGTCCAGGGTGTTTCCCGCCTCATGTTCCAAGTTATCCAGGCTCCCCGTGTGGGATAAGCGATACGGAATATGGACGGATGTCAGTCAGTATCACTTCTACACACACACATTACCCAGAATCTACTGTACAGACTGCACAATAACAATCTTTACAGGTTATAATGGTTATACGAGTGTTCTGTGTACAGTTTGTAGCCTTTCTCCAGTTTCCTAGAAGCCACAGTTTAAGTGTTCATTGACGTTCATCTTCTGGAGCTCTTGCAGAAAGGACCAGAAACGGCGTACTAAGGAGAACATGGTGGTGCTTGTGCAATGAGAACATAGCCAATGAGTTATTCTCTTATGCTAATGCAACCATTGCTAGCACTCAAGCAGTGTCATGTTGCTATCTTCACAAACGTTCCTAAACGTGACTGTTGCTGTATATAAAACATATTATTTAATCACAGTTCTGTTCTCTATACTAACGTTATAATTATGTTCAGTGTGTGTGTGTGTGTGTGTGTGTGTGTGTGTGTGTGCACTTAACACAACTGACATTTATTGTGACTTTTTCTTAGGAAATTATCAAAATGCAATTTGTGGAGACGGTGGTAAGTGCATGTTTTTATATCTGCAGTTCAGTGGGTTAAGGTTCAGTGGGTTAGGGTTCAGTGGGTTAGGGTTCAGTGGGTTAGGGTTAAAGTTTAGTGGGTTAGGGTTCAGTGGGTTAGGGTTCAGTGGGCTAGGGTTCAGTGGGTTAGGGTTAGGGTTCAGTGGGTTAGGGTTCAGTGGGTTAGGGTTCAGTGGGTTAGGGTTCGGGTTCAGTGGGTTAGGGTTCAGTGGGTTAGGGTTCAGTGGGTCAGGGTTCAGTGGGTTAGGGTTCAGTGGGTTAGGGTTCAGTGGGTTAGGGTTCAGTGGGTCAGGGTTCAGTGGGCTGGGGTTCAGTGGGTTAGGATTCAGTGGGTCAGGGTTCAGTGGGTTAGGGTTCAGTGGGTCAGGGTTCAGTGGGCTAGGGTTCAGTGGGTTAGGGTTCAGTGGGTCAGGGTTCAGTGGGTTAGGGTTCAGTGGGTCAGGGTTCAGTGGGTTAGGGTTCAGTGGGTTAGGGTTCAGTGGGTCAGGGTTCAGTGGGCTAGGGTTCAGTGGGTTAGGGTTCAGTGGGTCAGGGTTCAGTGGGTCAGGGTTCAGTGGGTTAGGGATCAGTGGGTCAGGGTTCAGTGGGTCAGGGTCAGTGGTTAGGTCAGTGGGTTAGGTTCAGTGGGTTAGGTTCAGTGGGTTAGGGTTCAGTGGGTCAGTGGTATTCAGTGGTAGGCTGTGGGTTAGGGCGGTTAGGTTCAGTGGGTTAGGGTTCAGTGGGTCAGGGTTCAGTGGGTTAGGGTTCAGTGGGTTAGGGTTCAGTGGGTCAGGGTTCAGTGGGTTAGGGTTCAGTGGGTTAGGGTTCAGTGGGTTAGGGTTCAGTGGGTTAGGGTTCAGTGGGTTAGGGTTCAGTGGGTTAGGGTTCAGTGGGTTAGGGTCAGGGTTCAGTGGGTTAGGGTTCAGTGGGTTAGGGTTCAGTGGGTTAGGGTTCAGTGGGTTAGGGTTCAGTGTGGTTAAACATTTGTGTTCAGTCACATTGAGCAAATAATAACGTTTCATAAAGTTGTAAGAGCTGAACAAATAGTTTTTTCTTCCCAACAGGAGGAACATCTTCCTTTTATACCAAAACTCACGTGAGTAACATCACACTCTTTACTGTTCCCTACTTAGCTATTTTGTGTTCCCTTAACTACAGAATTATTATTATTATTATTTTTGCTGTTGCCATCGAGCCGCTCTCTATTGCACTAAAATCTTGATCCTTTTTTAAAGGAATAGTTCGGTATGGTGTAGAATGCAAATGGTCGCTACATGCTGATGATTTGTTATTGTATGTAACTGATCCTATCGCCTCTATGCCTTCTGTCTTGGATGTTCTGGAGTCTTTTGGTGTTGTCTCTGGTTATAAACTAAATTTAGATAAAAGCGACAGTTTTCCTGTCAATACTCCAGCTCTGTCTCTCCAACAGTCAGATCTACCGTTTCGATTTAGTCAGTCAGGTTTTAAATACCTAGGTATCAACGTGACACGTTCTCTATCTAATCTTCTATCAGCTAACTTTACTCCCCTTTTCTCAAAGGTTAAATCTAACATTCAGAGTTGGGGGACTTACCCCCTTTCCCTAATTGGCAAGATCAACGCCGTCAAAATGAATATTTTACCGAAGTTTCTTTTCTTGTTCTAACAAGTGCCTCTTTCTCTCCCAAAATCATTCTTTGATTCATTGGATTAGATAATTAGTACATTTATTTGTGGAGGGAAGCCACCAAGGGGTAGTAAATCTTTATTGCAGAAATGTAAACTTAGTGGAGGACTTGCATTACCCAATTTCCAATTCTATTACTGGGCTGCAGACATCCATAAACTTAGTTACTGGGTTCAATCTCCTGGATCTTCTTGGTCTAAATTGGAATTATCTTCTTGTAGGGAATCCACTTTACCTGCTCTGCTTTACTCCTCTTTACCTACAAAACTCTCCCAATATACTGATAACCCTGTTGTCCTCAGCACACTTAGGACTTGGTATCAATTTAGACGACATTTTAAATTTGTAGGTGCATCCTCTTTGTGTCCTTTAGTGAACAACCATCTATTTCCCCCATCGTGTATGGACTCCTCATTTTCAGTGTGGTATGATAAGGGTATTAAACAAGTTAGAAATTTGTATTCTGATGGTGTGTTTGATAGCTTTGCCAATTTGGCATCCACTTACGATCTCCCCTTGATGCATTTCTTTCGATACTTTCAAATACGGAACTTCGTTTCTAGATGTTTTCCTGATTTCCCTTCTGCTCCTCCTGACCAGGCCTGGGAAGACCTGTTTTCAAATAACCCGCATCAGAGAGGAATGATTTCTAGGATTTATGATTTTATTTTGACGCTAGGTAGTGGGTCGAGTAATAAAATTAGGAATGCGTGGGAAACGGAATTAGGAGTACAAATAAGTGAGGAGTTTTGGGAACATGCTATAGGGAGGGTACAGGCTACCACTTCTTGTGCTCGTCTTGGACTTATACAGTTCAAAGTTTTAAATAGAGTCCATCTGTCCAAATCGAGATTGTCTGTGATGTATCCGGATGTAGAGGACAAGTGTGATAAATACCATGGCTCTCCCTGTCATCTTGGCCATATGTTTTTCTTCTGCCCTGAACTCCATGGTTTTTGGTCGGGTTTTTTACCATCATGTCCACTATTCTCAGGGTAGATTTAAAGCCTTGTCCATTGATTGCGATATTTGGGATTCCTCAAGCTTCAATTCCTTTGAGCTCGATACAAAAGGATGTTATTGCTTTCACATCCCTTATAGCAAGACGTTCCTTACTGTTACATTGGAAGTCTGCTAAATACCCATGTATCTCCCAGTGGATAAAGGATGTGATGTTTTTTCTGAAACTCGAGAAAATACGATATACGATGAATGGATGTACAGAAGTTTTTTTCATAAATGGCATCCCTTTATTGCCTACTTTATGGAGTTACAGACACTACCCACTTAAAGGTTGGTGTCTGTTGTTGAATTTTATAATATCTCTATAACCAGCGACAGTTAATGGGTAGCCATGATCAGCCGGAGGGGCGGGTTGTGGGTTCAATTTTGTTTTTCTTTGTATAAAAAGAAAAAAATCTGTGAATATTTACTGCTGGTGCTCAATTTGTATTTTTGGGAAATGGTGGGGAGGACAGAACAGAAAAGGCGATTTAGATAGGCTTAACAGTTCAACAGAAATGTTCATCAGAAATGTTTCATAAAAAATAAACGTTTTGCAGAAATGTTTAGCAGAACTGGTTTAGCAAAAATTGTTCAGTAGAAATGTAGAAATGTTCATCAGAAGTGTTCAGCAGAAATGTTCAATAAAAATGAAAAATAAAAATAAAAAAACTACAGAATTATTGGCACAGTTCATGAAAATAGCTTTTACTTTTTCTCTGATAGAGATAGAAATGTATTTTCATAAAAAGGAACCGTTTAACGATGAATCATTTACACACAACACTAATACTAATACTCTTTCTAAACACACTACGTTCTTTAAAGAAAATAGCTTTGCGTACTTGTATGCATTTTTCCCCTCAAGTTTCAGAAATAAAACCGACACATGGGAACAGTGTGACATCTCTTTGGATTATATCCTGTTTCTCTGTTTGCTGCCTTCGGTGAGTTACTGCTAAACGTCCTTACAGTTCAATATGAATTCTTTTTCTATAAGAATTCATCGTGTTACTCGCGCTCACTGTAAAAATTCAGTTTTTATTTAAATTTATGATAAGTATATGTTATGGTGAGCTTTGAAGGTTTTAATAGTTTAAATAGAATCCCTTTGAACATCTGTATTAAACTACAAATGAAAGCATTCCGTATTTGAATAAGTAATTGATGTGTGTGTGACTTTGGTGCAGGTTTGTATTGTACTACTGCTGTCATGTGTCGAGCGCAGAAAGAAGATTTACTCCTTCGAGAAGAGATTCCCGTGTCTGAGCGGCCGGTTTGGCATCGTGGTGTGAGTTTAATGTTCTTTTATTTTACACGAGGAACTGAAGAGCTTAAATATGCAGAGTGGTGATAAGAAAGCAGGAAGCAGGCATGTGTTAGAGCGCCCTATCGGGAGGTTGAGCAGCAGGACGGTCTGCGTGACCGTGGTGGACGCTGCTGGAACCCAGCTTCCCTCCTCTCGGCCAGTACCTTCCCAGCGTCATGCTCAGAGTTTCAGTGTCTTTGTTGCTGTGTTAAACCTGGATGTAAATAAAGTTTATTTGATGTAATTCGGCTCTATTTTGTGTTGTTATTGTTATTTTTGTTGCTATCGTTGTTAGGCCCCTGGACTTCACAAGCACTCTGGAGAACCGATGGTCCTACGCTTTTGCTTTCGGAGCTGTAACACCTTTAATGTTCAATCTGTTGTTTGGTCAGATTAATCCATTTCCATATACACTGCCACGGTACCTAAAAGGTACAACACACACTACACTACAACACAACACACACCACACAGTACACTACACTATAACACACACTACACTATAACACACACTACACTACACTATAACACAACACACACCACACAGTACACTACACTATAACACACACTACACTATAACACACACTACACTACACTATAACACAACACACACCACACACTACACTACACTATAACACACACTACACTACACTATAACACACACTACACTATAACACGAACTACACTACACTATAACACAACACACACCACACACTACACTACACTATAAAACACACTACACTATAACACAACACACACCACACAGTACACTACACTATAACACACACTACACTATAACATACACTACACTATAACACACACTACACTACACTATAACACACACTACACTATAACACACACTACACTACACTCATAACACACACTACACTATAACACACACTACACTACACTATAACACAACACACACCACACACACACTACACTATAACACACACTACACTATAACACAACACACACCACACAGTACACTACACTATAACACACACTACACTATAACACACACTACACTACACTATAACACACACTACACTATAACACACACTACACTATAACACACACTACACTACACTATAACACAACACACACCACACACTACACTACACTATAACACACACTACACTATAACACAACACACACCACACAGTACACTACACTATAACACACACTACACTAAAACACAACACACACCACACAGTACACTACACTATAACACACACTACACTACACTATAACACACACTACACAATAACACACACTACACTATAACACACACACACACACTATAACACAACACACACACACACACTACACACTACACTATAACCCACACTACACTATAACACAACACACACACCACAGTACACTACACTATAACACACACTACACTATAACACAACACACACCACACAGTACACTACACTATAACACACAATACACTATAACACACACTACACTACACTATAACACACACTACACTATAACACAACACACACCACACAGTACACTACACTATAACACACAATACACTATAACACACACTACACTACACTATAACACAACACACACCACACACTACACTACACTATAACACAACACACACCACACAGTACACTACACTATAACACACACTACACTACACTATAACACACACTACACTACACTATAACACACACTACACTATAACACACACTACACTATAACACACACTGCACTATAACACACACTACACTATAAAACAACACACACCACACAGTACACTACACTATAACACACACTACACTATAACACACACTACACTACACTATAACACAACACACACCACACACACCACACACACTATAACACACACACACACTATAACACACACACACTACACTATAACACAACACACACACCACACAGTACAACACACTGTAAACACACACTACACTATAACACAACACACACCACACAGTACACTACGAACTATAACACACACTACACTATACACAATACACACCACCCACCTACACCTACACTACACATCAACACACAACACACAGTACACTACACTATAACACACACACCAACACTACAACACAACACACACCACGACACTACACTATAACACACACTACACTATAACACAACACACACCACACACAGCACACTACACTATAACACACACCACACACTACACTATAACACACACTACACTATAACACCGAACTACACTACACACAACACAACACACACCACACACTACACTACACTTAACACACACTACACTATAACACAACACACACCACACAGTACACTACAACTATAACACACACTACACTATAAACACAACACACACCACACACACATACACCACTATAACACACACTACACTATAACATACACTACACCACACACAACACACACACACACTACACTACACCATAACACACACTACACTATAACACACACTACACTATAACACACACTGCACTATAACACACACTACAACATAAACAAACACACACCACACAGTACACAACACTATAACACACACCACACTATAACACACACACCACACCACACTATAACACAACACACACCACACACCACACTACACTATAACACACACCACTATAACACACACTACACTACACTATAACACAACACACACCACACAGTACACTACACTGTAACACACACTACACTATAACACAACACACACCACACAGTACACTACACCTATAACACACACTACACTATCATCACACACACACACCACCCAGTACACCACTACTATAACACACACCACTACACTATAACACACACTACACCACACACTATAACACAACACACACCACACAGTACACTACACCATAACACACACTACACTACAACACAACACACACACACACAGTAACACTACACTATAACACAACACTACACATAACACAACACACACCACACACACACACTATAACACACACTACACTACACTATAACACACACTACACATAACACCTAACTACACTACACAACACACAACACACACACCACACACTACACCACACTAACACACACTACACTATAACACAAACACACACCACACAGTAACACTACACTATAACACACACACACTATAACACAACACACACCACAAGTACACTACTATACACACACACACTATAACACACTCACACTACACTATAACACACACACCACACTACACTATAACACACACTACACTATAACACACAACACACACACACACAGTACACTACACTATAACACACACTACACTATACACACAACACACACCACACTACACTACACTATAACACACACTACACTATAACACAACACACACCACACAGTACACTACACTATAACACACACTACACTATAACACAACACACACCAAACAGTACACTACACTATAACACACACTACACTATAACACACACTACACTACACTATAACACACACTACACTATAACACAACACACACCACACAGTACACTACACTATAACACACACTACACTATAACACAACACACACCACACAGTACACTACACTATAACACACACTACACTATAACATACACTACACTATAACACACACTACACTACACTATAAACAACACACACCACACACTACACTATAACACACACTACACTATAACACAACACACACCACACACTACACTACACTATAACACACACTACACTATAACACAACACACACCACACACTACACTACACTATAACACACACTACACTATAACACACACTACACTACACTATAACACACACTACACTATAACACACACTACACATATAACACACACTACACACATATAACACAACACACACACACACACTACACACACTATAACACACACTACACATAACACAACACACACCACACAGTACACTAGCACTATAACACACACACACTATAACACAACACACACCACACAGTACACTACACTATAACACACACTACACTACACTATAACACACACTACACTATAACACACACTACACTATAACACACACTACACTACACTATAACACAACACACACCACACACTACACTACACTATAACACACACTACACTATAACACAACACACACCACACAGTACACTACACTATAACACACACTACACTATAACACAACACACACCACACAGTACACTACACTATAACACACACTACACTATAACACACACTACACTACACTATAACACACACTACACTATAACACACACTACACTACACTATAACACAACACACACCACACACTACACTACACTATACACACACACTACACTATAACACACAAAAACCACACAGTACACACTACACATAACACACCTACACTACACTACACACACACTACACTACAATAACACACACTACACTATAACACACACCACGCTATAAACACACACTACACTATAACACACACTACACACACTATAACACAACACAACCACACAGTACACACTACACTATAACACACACACTACAATAACACACACATACACCACAGTACACTACACTATAACACACACTACACTATAACACACACTACACTCACACTATAACACAAACACACACCACACACTACACTACACTATAACACACACTACACTATAAACACACAACACACACCACACAGTACACTACACCAACACACACTACACTCATAACACACACTACACTATAACACACACTACACTATAACACAAACACACACCACACAGTACAACACTATAACACACACCACACTATAACACACACACTACACTAACACTATAACACAAACACACACTACACACTACACACACTATAACACACACTACACTATAACACAACACACACCACACATACACTACACTATAACACACACTACACCATAACACACACTACACTACACCATAACACAACACACACCACACACCACAAACCATAACACACACACTACACTATAACACACACTACACCACACTATAACACAACACACACCACACATACACTACACTATAACACACACTACACTATAACACAACACACACACACACAGTACACTATACATAACACAACTACACTATATCACAACACACACCAACAGTACACTATACTATAAAACACACACACTACACTATAACACAACACACACCACACAGTACACACACTATAACACACACTACACACTATAACACACACTACACCAACACTATAACACAACACACACCACACAGTACACTACACTATAACACACACTACACTACAACACAACACACACCACACAGTACACACATAACACACACACTATAACACAACACACACAACACACAGCACACACTACACCATAACACACACTACACTATAACACACACACACTACAATAACACACACTACACTATAACACGAACACACTACACTATAACACACAACACACAACACACAACCACTATAACACACACAACACACTATAACACAACACACACCACACAGTACACTACACTATAACACACACTACACTATAACACAACACACACCACACATACACTACGTATAACACACACTACACTATAACACACACACTACATACACACACTACACTACACACATAACACACACACACTATAACACAACACACACCACACAGTACACTACACTATAACACACACTACACTATAACACAACACACACCACACAGTACACTACACTATAACACACACTACACTATAACACAACACACACCACACAGTACACTACACTATAACACACACTACACTACACTATAACACACACTACACTATAACACACACTACACTATAACACACACTACACTACACTATAACACAACACACACCACACACTACACTACACTATAACACACACTACACTATAACACAACACACACCACACAGTACACTACACTATAACACACACTACACTATAACACAACACACACCACACAGTACACTACACTATAACACACACTACACTACACTATAACACACACTACACTATAACACACACTACAACTATAAACACACACACACACACACACTACCACAACACACACACCTCACACACTACACTACACTATAACACACACCACACTATAACACAACACACACCACACATACACTACACATAACACACACTACACTATAACACACACAACACACACACACACACACACACTACACCACACTCATAACACACACACACACACTACACATAACACACACCACACTACAACACACACACTACACCTATAACACACACTACACTAAACACACTATAACACAACACACACCACACACTACACTACACTACATAACACACACTACACTATAACACACAACACACACCACACAGTACACACTACACTATAACACACACTACACTACACTATAACACACACAACACAACACTATAACACACACTACACTATAACACACACACACCACACTATAACACAACACACACCACACAGTACACCACACTATAACACACACTACACTATAACACACACACTACACTACACCTATAACACACACACACACTAACTATAACACACACCACACTACACTATAACACACACTACACTATAACACACACTGCACTATAACACACACACACACTACACCATAACAACACACACCACACACACACACTACACTATAACACACACACTCACTATAACACACACTACACCACACAAAACACACACAGTAACACACACTAAAACACTATAACACAACACACACCACACACCACACTACACCAACACACACCACACTATAACACAACACACACCACACAGTACACTACACTATAACACACACTACACTACACACACACACTACACCATAACACACACTACACCTATAACACACACCACACCATAACACAACACACAACTACACAATACACTACACTAACACACACTACACTATAA
>CM022778.1:17526619-17529119 GCA_012411365.1 Ameiurus melas
ACCGCACTGCATTGCCAACAGACTGAATGAAGTCATCATCTTACAAAGACATGAAAGTCACATACGGTATACTCAGAATTCCTGAAAGCGAATTAATACACGACTTTTCTGTGTTCTAAAATACAGGACAAATATGTTCATGGTGTTCATTCTGATGAGGTTTCAGAGGATTGTGATCAAAATGTTTTTCCTGCAAGACAAAACCTCACCTCAGGATAAAGAGAAACCACTCGCACTCAATAACAGGTAGCTTTAATGTTATTATTATTATTATTATTGTTATTATTATTATGGATAGAGCAAGATCCAGTTTGTCTGTCTGGCTAATAATCTCTCTCTCTCTCTCTCTCTCTCTCTCTCTCTCTCCTCCACAGGAAGGCCTTCCACAACTTTAACTACTATCTCTACTTCTTCAATGTGATCATGGGCATAGGGAGCTGTGTATTACGACTGATCAAGAGCGCCGCCGTGGCCTTGTTGTTGCTGTCACGTATCGAGCGGACCATAATGCCTCAGGGCTTCAGGAAGTTGGACTCAAGTATGAACGTGGTTTTATTATTAAACCTGCATCAGGTAAAATTAGTTTTCTATCGGTTTTCAACCCTGAGTCCTGATTTAGATGCGGATCATGATATTAGAGAAGCTGTTATTATTCACCACGATGAACACACACACACACACACACACACACACACACACACACACACACACTTACACCCTGATATACGTTGTTAATTTCATGGCAGGCCACTGCACGTGGGTGGGAATGATAATCACGGATCATCACCACAGTAATCCAGTTCTGGTGTGCTTCTGTCACCTGCTGATCAAACACACACTGCAGAGTGTCCGTGTGGACGAGGACGTGAAGCCAGGTAACGAATAATTATAATAATAATCATAATAATGCCACCACACACACACACACACATTTACACACATTCGGACTTCTCTTCTGTTCTCCAGAGTCTCCGGCAAAGAAGCGAGCTCACATTCGCTGGGTTCTTGCGTACACCTTGCTGAGGAACCCTGAATTCATCCTGCTGAGGAAGAGACACTGGCATGCAAACAGGAAGGAGTTACAGCTCGCCTTCATCTGGGCCATGAGTGCACACAGAGGGAATAAAAACACTCCGGGATCTATCAAATCTGCCCAAACACTGATTTCCGCCTTACACGGGTAAATACTTCTGTTTTTATTTGATTTATTAGTACTGAGGTATCGTTATGATCAAAAGCTACAGACACAAATCAACGATTCTCTCTTTACTTTCCTATTCTGTCTCTTTTTTGCCTTTATTTATCTGGATTTTTTTTTTCTCCTGAAGTTCTTCATTTGCCTCTGAGGTTTGGTGGGAGGATGCCAGAAAAACGTGTCCTCCGTAAATCCTTTTGGTCGACTGGAATTCGGAGCAGAAGGTCTGACCTTTAGCCACACCCAATTAACCCTCAGGACAAGACGTCATGGTGTGGACATGTAATGGATGCAGTAACTAAATAAATGATATTAAATGATATAAATGATATTAAGTTGGATTAAATATGCAACTCCAGCATGCCTTTAAATCGTATATATATGACTACAGCATGCCATTTATTAAACCCAGATAAGTATTAAATGTAGAGCAGATATTTCCACTGCTCTATTGTTCAGTCATTTATTGATCAATTCAGTGTAACTGAATAAACTCTACACTCTTAAACATAAAGGTTCTTCAATGGTTCTTTAAAGCACCATAGGTCCTTCTCCTTGTCAAGAACCACGTTCCCGGTTTAGGGTTCTTGAGTTCAGCTGTA
Source organism: Ameiurus melas (assembly GCA_012411365.1). NCBI lineage: Eukaryota > Metazoa > Chordata > Actinopteri > Siluriformes > Ictaluridae > Ameiurus > Ameiurus melas. The sequence continues at coordinate 17,528,417 of CM022778.1, forward strand.
TGGAGCTATCTATATGGAGATTAAAGACACTCTTTGTGGTTGATTGTGGGTTCTTCAGAGCAGTGCATTGGTTCTTCAAGGTATCATCCTTTAACAGTTTAAAGTGAACCCTATAAGGTTCTTCGTGGGACTGGAAAAGGTTCTCTTGGCAGGTATCGCTTTTAAGTTCCTTTCTTTGTTTCCTTAAAGCATTAACTAAAGTTTGGGGGGCGGTTAGAGAACTTACAGTATGATATAACGTGGTTCCTTGTGGCACTGCTGTGAAGAACCATTTGTGGGGTCTTTAAAGCACCAGTAAATAGATGTTCCTATGGCATCAAGCTGAAAATCCCTTTGGCGTCTCTACATTTCACTCTAATTTCACTAATGCATTAAATACTATATACTGAGTGTGTGTGTGTGTGTGTGTGTGTGTGGTGAGAGAGAGAGAGAGAGAGAGAGAGAGAGAGAGACTCATTGATCTCTTCACTGTTCTCCATAAACAGCTAATTCACCAAACTACAATCAAGTCTGAAAGGGGTTCGGGTTGGGGGGGATGGTGAGACAAGAGATATCTCGAAGGCTATTGGCTACGGTTAGAATCACGTGTTTCAGAGGGGCGGGGTTTACGCCATCTGGAAGTCATGATGAAGATATTTGTAATTTCTCAGCAGTGTGACCACAGCAATGCTGTAAAATCTTCCTATATGATCCGTCAGTCCAT
>CM022778.1:17544119-17546619 GCA_012411365.1 Ameiurus melas
GCAAAAACTGTTTCTTGTGTTCTCTTTCTTCCCCTCTGCATGCACATCCTGTTCTGGAGAGATCCACAGACACGGAGAGATCTAAACACTCCGAAACACCATCAAACACCTGCACAACGAGGAACCAGTTCAGACGGACTAATGATGACCGTTTGAATATTTGTACGTGTCTGAACTGAGCAGGAGTCCCGAGTATGAGGGATTTTTCACTCGGAATTTTTGCTGAATGCTCCTGCTGGAATTAGAAACCAATCAACGCAGAAAACAGAAATAAAAACATTATTTCACTTCGTGAATGCTCTTTGAAAAATGTCCTCCTCTCTCTGTCCTCCACAGGAAGGCCTTCCACAACGTGAACTACTTCCTCTTCTTCTTTAACACGATCCTGGGTCTGATGAGCTGCGTGATGCGGTTACTGAAAAGCGCCGGCGTGGGGTTGATGCTGCTGCCGCGGATCGAGAGAGCCATCATGCCGCAGGGCTTCGAGAACTTCGACAAGAGTACGACCGAACGTTTCTGATTCCCCACCCTTTGCTTGTGCTTGCTACTCGACGGTGTCTCTCGATGATGTAGGCCATGTCTTTAGATTCGCAGCAGTACGATGGACAGATTCATTATACGATTGACTTCATAAGGACTTTAAAGAATAAAAGCCCCAAACGTAGCTCCAGGCTTCAGCGAGCGCCTGGTGTGAGTGGGTGGAGTTTTAGGGCCAGGGACCTGTACGTTACTAAGGAGGCATTTTCAAGCAGTGCGTTTCCCCCCTTCATTTTATTTCATTTTATTTCCCAGGTTACTGTACGTGGTTGGGGATGATAATAACAGATCATCATCACAGTAATCCAGTTCTGGTGTGTTTCTGTCACCTGCTGATCAAACACACTCCGTGGCGTGTCGGCGTGTACGAGAGCTTGCACCAGGAATCGGGTACGAAGCGTCGAAACGCGACACCAGAAGCCGAAGATGTTCCAACGCGGCCTGCGCTCTTACAAACACGTGACATCGAGGCCACGCCTCCTCATGACCCAGAATAATTCTAAGGACGATTCATTTCAACATCTTTGTACTTCTGTTTTTCCAGAGTTTCCTGCGAAAGAGCGCGCTCGCGCCCGCTGGCTTCTCATGTACACCCTAGTGAGGAACCCTAAACTCATCCTGCTGAGGAAGCAAGCCAAGCAGAACAGGAAAGACACCGAATTCGCCTTCGCCTGGGCCGTCTCGCATACTTCATAAATACGGTCCATTATGTGAAAAAGTCTCGGTGCTCACAGGTTTCATGTTTTGTTCATTTCTCTCAGGAACACGGTGTGATGAGCAGGAGACCGGGCATTTCAATGGGAGATTTTGCTTTTTGATTTTTTTTACCATATATGGGGATTTGGAGGTGTTTCTTTTTATGTAAATAAGTCTTTAGTGAGTCGTCTAGCACATTGCATACAGCTATATTATATACTGTGTGTTAAACGTGTGATAAATATTTCCGTTTCCTCGTGTGTACCGATTCGTACTGTTCTTAAAAAGCTGTTCCACGCACACTTTGATGTCCTGGACATCAAACTCCTGGATTTTTGTATTGTACTGTAGAATTTTAGTGTTTAATGTTCACATTGTTTCTCATCTGTTTCTCGGATTTTTGTGTGTTTTTACAGTGAGGGGGGAAAAAAGTATTTGCTCCCCTGCTGATTTTGTACGTTTGTCCACTGATAAAGAAATGATCCGTCTATAATTTTAATGGTAGATTTATTTGAACAGTGAGAGACACAATAACAACAAAAACATCCAGAAAAACTCATGTCACAAATGTTATAAAGTGATTTGCATTTTAATGAGGGGAAATAAGTATTTGACCTCTCTGCAAAACATGACTTAGTACTTGGTAATGACGTAGTAATGACTTTTAATTTTCAATGCCCTGGCTGAGGGAAGGAGGTTCTCACCCAAGATTTGACGGTACATGGCCCCGTCCATCGTCCCTTTGATGCGGTGAAGTTGTCCTGTCCCCTTAGCAGAAAAACGCCCCCAAAGCATAATGTTTCCACCTCCATGTTTGACGGTGTTGATGGTGTTCTTGGGGTCATAGGCAGCATTCCTCCTCCTCCAAACACGGCGAGTTGAGTTGATTTTGGTCTCATCTGACCACAACACGTTGTCCTCTGGAGCTCTTTGGCATCACCTCAACTCGCCGTGTTTGGAGGAGGAGGAATGCTGCCTATGACCCAAAGAACACCATCAACACCGTCAAAGATGGAGGTGGAATACAGTACAATATGCTGCCCAAGAGAAGAACTTACCGGACAAAATGACCTCTTTATCCTGATCATGGTGGAGGCAGATCCGGAGCCTACCCCAGGAACAAGACCAGGACTAACCAAGATTGTCAAGACTGTGTCTTAATGGGGGTCGAGGACGAGTCGAATGAGGCCGAAAATCATCAAATCCATTTTGAGGCCAAAGAAATGTTGAATTCTTGACGATCTCATGTTTATTCGTATATCTTTAT
>CM022778.1:17551619-17569119 GCA_012411365.1 Ameiurus melas
TCTCTCAAAAGTCAGTACACCCCTCACGTGTGTAAATATTTGATGATATCTTGTCATGTGACAACACTGAAGAAATGACACTGTGCTACAATGTAAAGTAGTGAGTGTACAGCTTGTGTAACAGTGTACTTTTACTGTCCCCTCAAAATAACTCAACACACAGACATTAATGTCTAAACCACTGGCAACAAAAGTAAGTACACCCCTAAGTGAGAATGAGTATAAGATATACAAATCATCCTTTGTATGGACTTCGCTTTATTAAAGAACAAAAGGATTACAAATATCTTAACTCAGAATATGAAAAAAATAAAATAAAGAACAACCGAGACTATGCAGAGTCTGATAATGGTTTTATTTCACAAGAAATTAACACGAGTAAGTCTTCTCCCCAGGAAACGGCAACTAAACCCTCTCCTTTCCTCACTATTTATACATTTTTTGAGTGTGGTTTCGGGCTCTTGGGTCTGGGCTAGCACACAAAACCACCATGCCTTATTTAAGGTCACAGGATGTCGTTACGTGTTCTAGCTTTCAATGTATAGGAAACAGGATGCATGCCCTTATTTGGGCTTAGCAGAGAAACACAAAGGACAGGAAATTGTGCTATAGAGCAGCGGTCCCCAACCTTTTTTCCGCCACGGACCGGTTTAATATCAGACAATATTTTCACGGACCGTCCTTTAAGGTGTGGAGGATAAATACAACAAAATAAACTGACAGGACCGGCATAAAAACTGGGGGATTTTTTAAATCTAATAATAAACGTGAATCCGATGTGAAATTGCAGCTTTATTAGCAGCGTCCCGGTAACATCACGCCAACAACATAGCATGAGTAACTTCCGCTCTACCCCTTAACGTATCACGTGACCAAGTAACACATCACGTGACCGAGACAAGCGTCTTGACCTGCGTCGAGAGCGAGTCGTAGATGGATGTAACGGAGAGAATCCGCTCATTTTTCGAAATAAAACATCGTTCAGACTCCGATAATAAATAAAACGGAAATAATGTAAGTTATTTATTCTTTTTGTGCGCCGCACAGACCGGTACCGCTCCGCAGCCCGGGGGTTGGGAACCCCTGTTTTATCTCTAGGCACCCTAGAACCTTTTCTAATTCATCTACTTGTTTAGAAAAAGCAGAGGGTCTCGGCCCTTCATAACAATCCTGAGCTACTTTTTTCATTTCTTCTTTGCACCTTTGCCCATATCTCTGATTTAGTTACCTAATGCCTTCGGCTTTCCTGTATTTAGCAGGATCCTTCAGTCTATAAGCTTTTCAGTTCTCCTCACATCCAACGTGTCGAGCTGTAAATCTCGCAGGTATCGCTGGAGGAGTAGGACATCAGGCACCTCTTAGCGGCCCCCAAACCAGAAGACTTTCCAGTCTGTTTTCCCCCATGTTGCTGGGTACCTGGGGAACGGCTTGACCCCTTTCTTCATCTTGGCCCTCTTTTTCTCCTGACGTGGTTGTATTTCCCCGGGCTGTCGAGGTTGAGGTTCTTTACATAGTTTAATCATAATCACAATAATCACATATTATTAACATAACATATTCCATCAGCTTGTACTTTACATTAAGCAATAAATAACGGCAGAGCAGAGGCTACATATTCCTGAGATCTAAATCTCCTAACACTTAACACTCAGAACGTAAATATTTCACTGCCAAAACGTATGACGCCTTTACACAGGGTAAAATCAATCCGTGAAAGTTTTTACAACTCCAGTATTAACTGGAAATAATGTTTTTCTATTATTATAGGTGTTAAGTGATTAGGATCTCCGACAGTAAATGCTATTACATAGCGCTTTTATCGCTTTACACTGTGTCTCATTCACCCATTCACTCAAACACCAATGGTAGCAGAGCTGCCATGCACGAATTTGCCGCGCCATCGGGAGCAACTTGGGGTTCAGTGTCTTGCCCAAGGACACTTCGGCATGTGGAGTCACCCCCTCCATTTAGTTAATGGGTAGCCATGATGAGCCGGAGGGCGGGGTTGTGTGTCAAATTTGTTTTTCTTGTATAAAAAAGAAAAAAATCTCAATATTTACGCTGTTGCTACATTTTGTATTTTTTGGGAAATGGTGGGGAGGACAGAACAGAAAAGGTGATTTAGATAGGCTTAGCAGTTCAACAGAAATGTTCATCAGAAATGTTTCATAAAAAGAAACGTAGAAATGTTTAGCAGAACTCGGTTCAGTAAAATGAAATGTTCTGCAGAAATGCTCACAGAAATGTTCTGCAGAAATGTTCAATAAAAAAAAAACAGAATTTTAAATTCAGAGTTAAATCGTTGAAAGTTTTGGGTTTGTTAAATTTAATAAAGAACTTTAAAGGAATGTTTTGAGTGTTTGGTGTTCGAGAGGTTGAGGGATTTTGTTTTATAATCATGAAGATGGTTTTATTCTCCTCTGTGTATCCTAGATCATGGGTCATTTCTTCTTCTCCCGAGAGACCCTGGATGACATCGGTGGCTCCACGTGAGTACCCACTTACAGTGTATCACCATCAGCTTCGGTTCTCTACATCGTTCTGTAGAAGTAACGACTGTAATATTCATGTTAGAACCCCCCCTGTATCACATTTTCATAGTAAACCGTGCTGTAGTGGTGACTGACTCGTGAACGAATCACTTTCATTTTAATAAATCAAACAAGTTCAGTAGAGAAATTTTTTGCAGTGTTTAAGATGGTTTTATCCTGTAGCCGTTTTGGACTGACTATACGCTCACAGACAAAATCGCACACTGTATAAGAAATATTTGGTGACGAGGTCATGACTTAAAGCGGAAACGTTCAACCAAACGTTGTGACCAAAGCCCAAATCGAATGACTCAGGGAACACCTTTGTACAAGTTCTTTATGTTCAGTCACATTCTTTAAAAGCATAAAAAACAGCTTCTTTGTCTTGTTCACTCAGTCTGTCCAAATTTCACCTTTTTTTTGTTTTTGTTTAGGAGTGAATCAGAGTCACATCAGTACTGTCACAATTTTGTTGAGCTCCAGGTGAAACTGAGTCTGCTGCCATCAGTGAGTGACTCCTTCATCTGTTTTGTTTTTAAATGAAATTTGATTTTGTGTTTTGCTGGGAACTCTCCGTGTGCTGACATCACATCATGAGAACTCTCTAACCGGGTTTCACAATGTACCGAGTTCCGGACTCTGATTGGTCGGAGTCAGGTGTTGTTGAATTCTTTATAACCGCAGCTCTGGTTTATATTAATTATGCCCGTTCTGATACGTTCTGTGTGTGTGTGTGTGTGTGTGTGTGTGTGTGTGTGTGTGTGTGTGTGTGCGGGTGATTTTTTGCTGCAGGTGTTTATTATACTCCTGCTGTCCTTTAACGAGCGCAGAAAGAAGATCTTTGACTGTGAGAGGAACTTCCGGTGTCTGAGAGGCCGATTCAGCTTTGTGATGTTAGTTTGTGGTTTATTGTTCTATTTTTGTCTGTAAATATCTGGATTCGGTGTATTGTTAACATAATTCAAACTTTTGGATTTAGTAATGTAGAAAAACATCATGTAAAACATCGTGCATTTGATAACTTGATAAATATATTCTGGTTCCAGGTACCATCTTCATGTTCTGTTCATTGTAATTAGGGGCCAGGCACCGCAGGTGTGTAAGCACCTATTGTAATTGTCAACTTTCTCTTCTTCTTCTGCTTCTAATTATTATTCCGCTATTGAATCTATGGCAGCCCATAGAACCATATATAGGAAAGTTATAAAATTTGGCACACAGATGGAGGACAGTCTGAAATGTTACCATGCCAAATTTGAACATGCTATCTTAAACCTCTAGCACCACCAACAGGTCACAATTTCACTGATGTTTATGGTAATAACTTAAGGTTAAATGAACCTCAAGGGCTAGAAACAAAATTTTTATTTTCTTCTGCTTCCTTGGCTCATGCCGAGTACCATGCATACCATGGTTTCAATTTCTGCCTGTCTAGCTTTTCCGCCATTTTGAATTTTCTGAACTTTTTTGACTCCTCCTAGACCATTTGTCCGATTTTCACCAAAATCGCGTCAGATCATCTTCAGACCATGCTGACAAAAAGTCTTGAAATTCAAGACAATCGGTCAAACTTTTCTTGAATAACGTGCAAGTGAATTCAATGGCAAGCACGCCAAAATAGACGTGAGTTTATATCTCCGTAACGCTTTAGTGTATTCAGACCAAACTTAGCATATGTCATAGCCATCATGACTTGAGGGTACCTGAACAGTTTTGGAGCAGTGCCACCTTGTGTCCGTGCTTGTCTTGTTTGTCATAAAATTATGCCCATTCTAAAGTCATCCTTGTTTATCTGCTTACTTTGCCTGTTGTGCTTGGCCCCGTAATTACTGCTTGCAGCATTATTTAATATAATTCTTCTTTTAGGAGTCCTTGTCATACATGGGCAATATGGATATGAAATATAGAGCGACAAATTATGATTTTTATTTACCAATATTCAGAAGGCTATAAATTGGTAACTACGCAACTATGGACGTTCAGTTGTGTACGTTAAAGACATTGTATACTGGATAACAATCTGTGAGAATTTCATGCGTCCAGCATGAATAGTTTACAAGTCAGGACTTATGGAAGTTTGTAAATGTTTCTGTAACACTCCTTTTTACAGTATAATTGTGGCCACGCCCCCTGTTTATCTGTGCCTATCTCAGACATTAATGCAGATCAGATAAAGCCTGAAATTCCACACACTATTTATTGAGAATAGCCTGAAACAAATCTGAGATGGTCAGTAGGAACATGTTTTAAAATCTGTTGATTTGAGCCGGATTTATTGTACACTGTTAGACCCCTGGACTTCACAGGCAAGATGCAGAACCGATGGTCTTACGGTTTTGCCTTCGGTTCCGTGACCCCCTTCATGATCAAACTGATGTCCCAGACCCTGTTGACCGCCGATGTGCCGCCTTATTTAAAAGGTACACTCACTACACTATCTACAGTGTAACACACGTAAAGTTCTAACACATTTTTAAAGGTTTGGACTTGTTCATAATGAGGATGTTAATCCCATTACTTTGACAATTAATAAAAGCAATTAACAATAAAATTATTAATTAGAAGCACATGTATGTTGCGTGTAGTTTGTTTCTTGTGACTGTGTGCCGCTGTTGTCACCAATCAGTGTGAAAATCGGTTGTGATTTTACGTTACATGCTTGACGCTGTAGATACAGAGAAGCTGAATGACGACCCCGTCGCTTTTTCACTCGCTAGTGTGACTGTAGAATTCGCAGATAGGATTGGCTGCTTTCTTTCACACCGGATTCATGTGTAGTGTGTTAGTTTTACTGAACTATACACTAATTTTGTCTCACAGTTGTGTGATTGTGTGTTTTTGTTTCAGTTTTGGTGGCTCTGTTAGCTGCGTTGATGGTAAGCATTGCCTGCATGCCGTTATTCGCCTGTCTTTCAACAAAACACCGATTGCTTGGAGGAGTCCTGGGGCTGCTGTATTCACTCTGCTGGTACTTTTTCACCCTGTTAGCACTGCACTGTGTGACTGTGTGGAAATGAGGGGACAGAGGCAGGGGATTGGGATTATTTTCCTGGTTTCTTTGATTTGACTAGGCACATATATAGTCCCCTCAGAAAGTATTGGAACAGGAAGTCAAATTCTATTGTTTTTGCTATACATTGAAGACATTTGTGTTTGATATCAAAAACTGAATGTGGGTTAGGGGTTAGATGAATATGAATGATGAATATGAGACAAATTTACATCTACACGTGTTAAACAACTTAGATCATGGCACAATCTGTTCACCTTCCTACCCCCGCCAAGTGACCAAAAATATTGGAACACACGACTGACCAGGTGTGCCCTGTTCAATCGTTTGTTTAAATAATTAATATGTCTACTCTTGGTTTGAACCCTGTGAAGGATTCAACACTAGACCACGCCCCCGCTTCCACACCCTGAAAGTCGAAGATGATGTTTATATTCTGCAGTGAATCTGTGGCTATGCTTGTGTCTTCTTGTCGCGGTGTAGCAGTAGGTAGCCGTGGAGGTCCACGTGTCCTGCTGTAATCGTTGCAGGTGAAGGCAGGGTCTGAGAAAGAGTAAATAATGAACGGGTAAAAATAATCCACCTGGTTGAAGTTCGTAGTCTTGCATGCGCCGTCTCAGTCACTGTGGATGACGTGTTATGGATGCGCCCAGAGAGAAGAACCCGCCAACTGCCTTGAGAAGAGAAGCTCATATTACAGACTGAGGACATTGGTGTTTTTGGGTGTTCAACCAATGAAGGATACACTACAGGCTCCATTTTGAGTGATTTGTGTTCGGCTGAATGGGAATGAACGAGCCTTGTTATTTAACCTTGTTTTACCCTTGTGTGTACGTGTGTGTGTGTGTGTGTGTGTGTGTGTGATGCCAGGTTCGTTGCACAGCTGTGGAAATTGTTCTGGTGCAGAATAATAATACCGGAGAAAGATGATGATTTTGATGATTACCTTTTGCGGGCAGGTTGGGTAAGTGAACCACCGTCCACAAGATATTTTTTCAGATATCATGATCTCGTGCTTATCGGATATAATCAAAAACTATTCACATTCCAAATGTCTTCTTGTGTGCAGTTATTTGATGTCCCACAGTTACTGTGCTTGGGGTTCCTGGTGTGCCGCTTTGGCTCCATCATTGTAAAGGGTGTGCAGAAACGCCTGAGGAATCACTGCGAGCAGGTCTCTCACACACGCACACATACACACACACTCCAACGCCATTAATGTAAAAAAAAACAGTACCCCGCCTTGTACCCAACGCTCCCTGGGATAGGCGTTCCCTGAGAACGACCCTGAAGGTTACGCGGTATAGAAGATGGATCTCCACACCTTTTATGTGATAGAAAGGGATTTAACCTTATGGTTTCGTAACAGTCGAGTGGTACTGTTTAGAGATTCCTGAAGATAAGAGCACTAATCCGGTCCATCTTGAAATGGAACAGCGCTTGGAATGCAGCGGTGTATCCGTCCTCTGTGACAGCAGGGATAAACCCTACAGCAGACAAGATACGCTCTCTGAAGTCCGTTCCTTTCATGCTCATCCCAGAGCTGACCACAAACCCAGATGGATTGCTGTTTGAGAAATTTCAACCAGAAATATCTGTGAGAGCGTTCTGTGTGTTTGGGTGTTTCTGAATCTTCATCTGTGTGATTTCTGCAGGAGGGATTGAAGGAGAACGAGTACAAATATGTACAACATTTACTGAGACGGCCTGCTGAAGTGTACCTACACACACACACACACACACACACTGAGTCATACACACACGCACATTAGCGATGGATTGTGTACTGGACCTATTGTTGAGTTATAACACATACACACACACACACACACACACACACACACACACACGCTGTAACACTGATTTTACACCGCAGACCCGTGGAGAAGAGCTGGTTGCAGAGGAACGTGTACGAGTGGGATCCGTATTTTAAATTCCCAAACAGAATCATCGCCACCGTCGTGCTCTGCTTCTACGCATTGTATACGGTATGTGTGTGTGTGTGTGTGTGTGTGTGTGTGTGTGTAATATATGATTCAATTAATTCAGATTTGCACTATTCATGCATTAATAAACTGGACTCGTGTTTATTTTTCTTTTCCTTTTTAATTGTCGTTTGCATTGACGTTGTATTACATTGACTGCATTTTCTCTCCCTGATTTTTTCGGGGGGGTTTAAAGCTGAGTACAGTACTCGTGTTTAAAGGAGGTGGTCTAGACGCCCCAGTCTCAGACTGTACGCTTCTGTTTACCGTAAAAAAAAAGAAATAAATCTGGAAATCTGGCACTTACACGTGATCTCTCAAGCATAAAAGCAATCATATAAAAGCCTGCCTAAAAAGACGGGTCTTAAAGTGAGATTTAAAAACAAGAAGACTTTCACTGTTTCGCACGTCCTGTGGCAACGAGCTCCTTTATTCGTTTCCTTTTTAAATTCTGTGGGTATGGTCGTCCGTAGTAGTCCACTATGAATTGAACAGAGAGTCTGTGTGTATCGTCTGTAGACAGTAACATTCGAGATGATCTGCTCGTGGTGGCTGACCTCAAGATGCTGGGATTCCACAGAGCCGGACTATATCACACGTAAGCCTCTCTCTCTCCGTCTGTCTTTAACTGGCTGATTTGGTGATTCAATTGATTTAATTATTTCATTACTGGATTGTAATGATATGAGAGAGTTTTAGTTTTGAGTGCATCACAATATCTGCACAGTATTTTCATATTCCATCATTTGATTCAGGAAACAGGTAGAAACAGCAAAGTGTTATTATTATTATTATTATTATTATCATTATTATTATTATTATTATTATTATTATTATTATTATTATTATTGATTCATTCACTCATTCGTGTGATGCTTTGCTTTCAGACTCGTGGTATATCTCAATAGCTTGTGCCACACTGACGTCGGTCATTCACATCAGCCAGGTGTTGGTGTATTACAGGTACGCCGGAGCATGAAATTTAAGTCATTTTGATTATAAATAGCAGGGAGAATATTGCTTTTGATTATAAATGATGAAGCACCAAATTAGCCGAAGAGGACGATTAGCAGATAACTGATCCAATGTTATAGCTAAAGGATATGGTATGGCTGTACCATTTCGGGTGGTAAGAGTAACCACGCTACATCACACCACCCCGAGACTCAGTGTTTTACTGTAACGGCAGCAGACTTGATGTTTATTACATACTTGTGGCATTTTAGTACAGTTTTATTTATAAATCTTACATCTATGCGTTTATCTACGTTCCATTTCACTTTTTGAGACTTTATTTCTCCCTTCATTCATTCTTTTATGAATTCATCCCACTGACAGGAAGCACATAAAATCACTGCGAGCTGGAGATAAAACATGCCTGCCAAGGAAGTTCAAACTGGACCCTGAGAATGGTGTGGTGAGTGTATGTTTCTTTTCTCGTGTGTCACGTGAGGAAGTGGGTAACAATGAGCGGATGACGTGTTTATGGTGGCACACTAATAAAGACGTTAAGAGAACCTTTTCGTCCGCTCTGAGGCCTGAGCTGGAGCCAGAAACGGGGAGGAGAACATCATCAGAGACACAGTCACAGTTTTCATAGCTCACTGTAAAACTAGCTCTAGTTTATTTACAGTCACTTAAGCTACTGTATGTTGTAGGGCAGTGGTCACCAACGCTGTTCCTGGAGATCTACTGTACCTCACTGCAGGTTTCATCTCCAACCAAAATCTAACACGTGTGTTTTTGTTGATCACGGTCTTCTTAAGGCAATGATTAGATGGTCAGGTGGACACCGTTATGGTTGGAGATTACTGTAAGTCTTCAGGTAGGTAGATCTCCAGGAACAGGGTTCGTGGCCACTGAATCCACATCCAGGACCGATTCTGGGCTCCTCATCAGGTTTGCTTTTGGTTTAATACAAGTCATTCTGACCAGAACACCTTCCCCACCATCACAGGAAGTACCGTGACTAGTTAAATCAGTCAGGTTACTCAGCATTCAGCACTAAGTTCAGGTGATGTAAACCCCAGACCACTGTTTTCAAGAGCTCAGTGAATGGGTTCACTGGACCTCTCGCACTTCACACGCCCAGGAACTGGGGCCAGGACACCAGGGAGCAAATTCTTTGTTGTCGCTTTTATCGGGAGGGACATACTCTCTCCACTCTTTTTAGTCAGAGCGACAGTCGCCAATCTCATGGGAGTCTACGTGCATGCAGAAGAGGGCAGTTAGTGCTTTCCTCTGAGCGCGTTACATTGCCCTGTGACGCAGCAGTAGCGCAGTTTGAAAAGATGCAGCTGGTTGGATTCACGTGTTCGCCTTCATCCGCCCCGGTTGGTAGTTTGCTGGTGGGCGGGAATTAGCAACTGACCGAATTGGGGAGAAAATATACTCAGAGATCTGTATTAATTGCTCTAATATAATATAATCTTATCATTGTATAATAAAATGATCTGTATAATTGCTAACATTCAATCGTTATCATAATCCCTTCTCCAGATGGGGCTTTTGAAGTATCCTGGCCATCAGATCGCCTTGACCGTGTGGGGTGGGTGTGTTACGTTAAGTTAATGTTCATGGTTTAAATGCATTTCTTTCAAATGTTCTTATGTTTTTTGACAAGAAGAACACTTGTGCTACAGTTCAGTAAATAAACTTCATTTTGTAGGTTATGTGATCAGTCAGTTGATGATGTTTGCTTTTGGCCTGGCGTTTGTGTATCTGGTTATTATACCGATCTCCCAGGACCAAATTAAACGCTGGCTGGAGGATATTTCCAAGAGTCTGTAAGTCCTGATCCATCAGTCCATTGGTTTCTTTCTCCAGGGTCAGTAGTATCCTTATTATAGTAGTATCCTTCTACTGGCCCTGGAGTGCTTGGTAGCCTACACCATTTCAAGTTGAAATGTAAAAAAGGATATTATGATTTGTACATTATATTAAATAGAAATGATGACAGATGAGAGGTTCAGCGGTTTAGAAGCTGCAGTCTGATCGCAGTTTTGTGTTTTATAAAAATCAGGGCGAATTTCTTCACCTTGCTGGCTGTGATGGGGCTGCAGCGCTTGCTGAGCCACATCTTTTTCCTGCAAGACAAAACCTCACCTACGGATGAAGTCAAGCCGTTAGCGCTCAACAACAGGTAAAACGACTGTTCGTTATCGTAGACGAGTCCTGGATAACAGCAGTGAATTAAAGCAAGTCCTGTTTGATGTTCATTAGAGAAACCGAGCCGAGCAGATAAAAGGTTAAACGGGATAACTCGGGAGACCTCAATGGCACGAATGCTCACTTACACAAGAAGGTGTCCAGGTGAATCTCACCGCCTCTGCTTGTCCGGGGAGGTGCAACAGATCTACTATAATCTGTACCGGTTCATTATGTTACATCTCAGCGTTCAGAAGCGCTTCCACAACTTCATGGATGTGTGTTTTTCACCCTGTGTCTATTTCTCCACCTAATTCCCATCACTCTGTCCTCCACAGGAAGGCCTTCCACAACATTAACTACTTCTTCTTCTTCTTTAACGTGATCTTGGGCATGATGAAGTGCTTGGTTCGGTTAATTAAAAGTGCCGCCGTGTGTCTGATGTTGGTGTCACGCATCGAGCGGCCCATCATGCCAACGGGCTTCGAGCAGCAGGACTCGAGTAAGACTGTAGTTTTTGTTTTTTTTTCTTCCTTTTAAACCCCTCTGTTAGTCTCCTTTCCGGTTGTGTTCACTGTTTGCCACAGCGCATCTCTTTAAACTTTATAGCAGTGATATTTCTGTATTCTTTTTAGGTTGTTTTGTTTTTTTCTAGCTGCACATAGCAGCAACCAACACTGCAGGCCTTGTGAGAAAGAAATCTGTGTAGAGTGAGTGAAAATAACCGCTCTAAACCAGTGTGCTTTCTATAACATAATCAGAGCTACATAAGATGTTCTGCGACATCCTTGATAGATTAATATTAAGTAGGCTACTTCCTAATCTCTGATTCCTGCACTAGCTGCCCATCTAATCTGGGATTATAATCAATCTTGTGTCACTCTGTATAACTCATCCTTAATCCCTGAAAAGTCAAGGTAAGAGTAATTGGACTAATTGACCATTGATTGCTCTTTCTTGGTTGAAGGCATGCCTCACGTGATCATCTCTTAACATCCCCAAACAACCCAGAGTCCTTCTGTTCTGTAGCAGCAGCCAAGCTCCCCAATGATCATCACTCACATCCACAAGCATGCCCATTAACACCCCAAGGAAAACATGCCTGGATCAGGCAGAGGACTGACCACCACCTCAATGCTACCGAAACAGAAAGTTCAGGATCCATGTGCAGGACGTGCGTTGTGACATCCAAGACACAACCCCTCGAATGCAGAAGGCACAAATATCCAAAACAAAAGGGTGAAATCCATAGAGTAATCAAGAATCAGTGCGAGGCTCAGAACACAGGAATATCAATGGCAGTATACGAAGCTCTGACACCAAGTTTGGAAAGACTTCGCAACAATACACAGTTTGTGTGGTCCCGATAAACTCTAAGATTAGATGCATCGAGGAACCGGAATCCAGAAAGGCCTCGTTACTGTGCATAAAGACATGGAGGACAGGAGCGAGGTAGGACAAAGTGAGGGAGAAGGAGAAGAGGAAAAAAAACAGGAGGGGTGTTGGTGTTAGTGCTCCTCGTTTTCAAGGACACTGGGCCCAGTTGGACTTTCCTTCTGGTACTGACGTGATGAATGGTCCCCTTTTTGTTCAGGGGTCCTGATTGCGCTACCAGAATGCCAAGTGTATTACCCATAAAGTACCAGGTTTTAACACCAAAAGTGTCCACAAGCAACAACACTGAGAAGATTACCAAACATTCCTCTATTCATTCTGTTATTCATTCTCAGGTTACTATACATGGTTGGGAATGATAATGGCGGATCATCATCACTCTAATCCAGTTCTGTTGTGTTTCTGCCACCTGCTGTCCAAACACACTTCAGAGAGTGTCCAAGATGGCGAGTACTCGCGCTTAAACGCAGGTAACAAACGAGATGAATGTTTAGCTAGACAACATGAACAACGTGTTTTCACCCATGTCTCCTTATCTGGTCTCCAAGAAAAGCTATACACACATTTTTATTTCTATTCTGTTCTCCAGAGCCTCTATCGAAGGACCGAGTTCACACTCGCTGGCTTCTCATGTACACCCTAGTGAGGAACCCTAAACTCATCCTGCTGAGGAAGAAACGCGAAGGCAGAAACGACAAAGAACTCGCCTTCGCCTGGGCCGTCTCAAACACGGCCTAAAAAGCAACACCACAAGTCTGCGTAACATCTTGCAGATGCAAAAATTTTATTCTGCCAAAAAAATATTAAACAAAAGTACAAGATCTACCATCAAAATATTACCTTCATATAACATGAGATATTTGTTACATTAGTTATTTACTTGTTAGTACCATTATATACATTTCCGGTACAATTCTTTCAGTTTTTATGTTTTAGAGTGTTTTTTATTCTCAAAGACTAAAGTTTATGGATCTCAAGATCAATCAAAACATGTACGCTATGCAATACGCTCAGATCTTTTATTTTTTTACTGCTTGGCGTTGACTTTTGGCAACAATTCAATTGTATGCAATTTTTTGATACAATAATAATACAGTATTATTGCAATAATACAAAACTTCTATTTTGTGTATTATGTACTATAATAATATGTTTATTATGTACTATTTTTCCATGTCACATGACCTGAGTGCTTTTGCACTTATTTTTCTACCATTGCATGGCATGGTGAAGCTCGTCATCGGAGAAATCTTAACATTTTATACTTTTTTTTCAATATTAAGGTAAAACTACTTAAAGGAAAAGATTTGAACACTATCTGTGTGTTAGTATACCATTCTAAACATGTTTATATATTTTGAGCATTCTGTTAAATGGTCAAATGTAATTGTTGTGATAATAGAACTGTGTATGAATATATTTTGAGTGAGTAAATCCAGCCATGTATTTTTTTTAACAGCTGTAATTCCTTGCAAAGATATAACTTTAAAAGTTTAACTTTTACATGCTCTCTGGATGGCAAAAAACTGCAGATGGAAAATGCAGTAATTGGAATGTAATCTCACACATTTTGTGTTATTTTTGACTCTATGACACTTTCCACCAGTGGACATTATTTACAAACTCCCACTGCCAAATGAATTCCAGTAATAAAACCTCATAAAAACATTTTTATGTAAATGTAATACTTAATGCAGCTGCCGTGGTCTCCAGCTCCAGTCTCGTCCACTTCACCCAGTGATGAGAAATGTACTGTATTGTTCTTTGAGCTCAATAAATGTATTTTTATGTGTTTTTATACACTTTCTGAAGCTAGCTATCACCATCGTCCTGTGTTACCTTTACCAAGTTCTCAATAACCTTCTGTGGTAACTTTAGCGCGCTATCAATAGCCTTCTGTGGTAAATTTACCAGTTTATCAATAGCCTTCTGTGGTAACTTTAGTGCACTATTAATAGCCTTCTGTGGTAAATTTACCAGTTTATCAATAACCTTCTGTGGTAACTTTAGTGCACTATTAATAGCCTTCTGTGGTAAATTTACCAAGTTATCAATAGCCTTCTGTGGTAACTTTAGCACGCTAACAATAACCTTCTGTGGTAACTTTAGCGCTATCAATAGCCTTCTGTGGTAACTTTAGCGCGCTATCAATAGCCTTCTGTGGTAACTTTAGCGCGCTATCAATAGCCTTCTGTGGTAACTTTAGTGCACTATTAATAGCCTTCTGTGGTAAATTTACCAAGTTATCAATAGCCTTCTGTGGTAACTTTAGCGCGCTATCAATAGCCTTCTGTGGTAACTTTAGCGCGCTATCAATAGCCTTCTGTGGTAACTTTAGCGCGCTATCAATAGCCTTCTGTGGTAACTTTAGCGCACTATTAATAGCCTTCTGTGGTAAATTTACCACGCTATCAATAGCCTTCTGTGGTAACTTTAGCGCGCTATCAATAGCCTTCTGTGGTAACTTTAGCGCGCTATCAATAGCCTTCTGTGGTAACTTTAGCGCGCTATCAATAACCTTCTGTGGTAACTTTAGCGCGCTATCAATAGCCTTCTGTGGTAACTTTACCAGGTTATCAATAACCTTCTGTGGTAACTTTAGCACGCTATCAATAGCCTTCTGTGGTAAATTTAGCGCGCTATCAATAGCCTTCTGTGGTAAATTTACCAGGTTATCAATAGCCTTCTGTGGTAAATTTACCAGGTTATCAATAGCCTTCTGTGGTAACTTTAGTGCACTATTAATAGCCTTCTGTGGTAAATTTACCAAATTATCAATAGCCTTCTGTGGGAAATTTACCAGTTATCAATAGCCTTCTGTGGTAACTTTAGCGTGCTATCAATAGCCTTCTGTGGTAACTTTACCAAGTTATCAATAACCTTCTGTGGTAACTTTAGCAAGTTATCAATAGCCTTCTGTGGTAACTTTACCAAGTTATCAATAACCTTCTGTGGTAAATTTACCAAGTTTATTTGATATTGAACGAAATTTGATGAAAAATGTATTTAAAGGTTTATTTTAGGAAACGATCTTTTCAACGAAACCACTTCCTACACTTCATCTTCCTCAATTAGAGACACGGTGTTTAATGATTTACAGGTGAGCTCTTATCAGGACTAATGAGTAACACACACACACACACACACACACACACACTTAACACCAAGGTTGCATTCCAGTCATTTCTAATACACTTCCTCTCACCTTTTAGCTGTGTTTGAATCACACTCCGCTTACTAGAGATTGTTTTATTACTTTATTAGACGATTATTATATTAGGAGTTCATTACATTGATGGTGAGACAAGACAGATTAACCAGAATCTGTTGCACTCAGGCACATTTTCCTTTAGAAAACTTTAGAAATAACTCCAGTTGTGGTCAAATGTTAAACTTGTTAAAGTTTTATATGATATATACATATATATAACATTCTTTGGTAAATTTATTGAGCTAGCAATATCCTGTGGTAACTTTAGCGAAGTAGAGCTACAGTATCCTGTGATAGGAAAAGTTTGTTGAGAATTTTGTGTATTTTTTTAATGTATTTTCCTAATGTTTAAAAATACAGAGCTGTATAAATAGTCATGGAAACGAGTATAAAAGTTACGTCAGTATTAACCCGGGGAAAGTTGCTGGTATTCAGAGACGGGTTACGCACCTGAGCTCCACATTCAGGTTATTAAAACCACCGGTGTGTAGTGCACACCTCCGACGTTGCTGAGCATTTTTCTTGAGTAGAAGTGTCTGAGACGGAGTTAATTAATACTGAGGAGGAATTAAGACTCGATATCTTAAAATCACACAACTGTCAGGTAACACCATTCCAGTGTCTGGAGATGTTGTTCACTGCTCTAGGAGTGTACAGTATATGTAGTGTAGAGTCCCAGTCTCTGTGGTTTCAGTTACTGACCTGTTAGAACCAAATCAATTCATTTACATACAAGAAGAAATATTAATAAAAAGAATAAAAACAGTGATGCTCACACTTCTGTCAAGAGTCACGTGTGTGTGTGTGTGTGTGTGTGTGTGTGTGTTCTACACAATATCCGAGTTTACTGTGGTACGAAAGGCCGGGGTCCAAAGTACACACGTGGTCATGTGATCAGAAATGGACAGTTTGGAGAAAGAGTTTCGGGTGAATAAGAAACGAGAGATTGAGATGGAGGAAGTGAAAACTGGTGGCGTTTAAGGACGAAGCCTTGCGTTCGTGTGTGTTAGGATTTCTCAAGCAGAGCTGCAAGCATGTGAGTAACTTCTGCTTTTTGTCCCCGAGTTCACACACAGAGTCCATAATGCTGAAGGACAACATACATTTTACTGAAAGATTCGATTTGATAACGTTAATATTTATTTAGTTACGTCTCAGAGATAGCATTTTGTGATTTCGATATATTTTTTTTTAATTGTAGAATTTTGTGAATCTTTCAGGATTTTAGTAATTCTGTCCTCTTTTCATTCTGAAATGTCGCTTTGGAGCAAATGAGAGCAGTGTGTGTTTGTGAGTGAAGAAAATAAGATATTTAGATGTTTTAGTAATTGAGCACTCTTCAGATAAGCCCATGATGGCGGCGGTTATGGAGAAAACCGAGAAGCAACGTGTGCAGAAGAAGTGAACCTCAGAGGAACAAACTGAAGAACCCTTAATGATAGAGCAGATAAACATTACATTCACTCATTTTCTCTCTCTCTCTCTCTCTCTCTGTCACAGGGCGAGTGAATGTATGCTGATGGATCTGTTCCTCCACGTGTCTCTTGTTCCCTCTGTGAGTCGTTATAAACTCTCTGGATGAGATGATTTCATTATAAATGGTCGTTGAGCTCCAGTGTCAACAGGTTCTACTTTATTTTTGGCCAGAGTTACTACTCATTAAATATATTTATAATATATATTATGAATATGAAGATAATATTATTCAGTAATAACTCCTCCTCCCAACCCTACCACTACTACTACTACTACTACTAAGAATAATAATACAGATATTATTGTTCATCCGACAGTTCATAATAATACAGATAATAACCATAGTCCCTACTGCAAATTTTTATATTATTCTTATTACTAATACTTATAAAACTAATACTTATCAAAGTTACTATGTGAAAAAGAAAACTAATATCAAAGGTGTGATGTAAAAAAATTCACATGCATGCAAATACCAAGCTACAGGATCTATTATTAATGATATAATTATTTATTATTATTATTATTATTATTATTCATGAATTAAATTTGAATATTTGAATATTAATGGGTGATATAGAACATGGGGTAAAACATGGGGATTTGTTTGTGTTCTGACTTTAATGTGGCTTCAAAAAACAGAAAGTTGTGCTGAATGTGGTATGGTATTAATGTGTGTGTGTGTGTGTGTGTGTGTGTGTGTGTGTTTATAATAATCAGGTGTGTATTGTAGCACTGCTGTCCT
>CM022778.1:17576619-17581619 GCA_012411365.1 Ameiurus melas
CCAGTTCCCACCATCATGACCGAGTGGGAAAACATTCACAACATTACAGATTACAATTTTATAACCTCGATTTACAAGCTCTTTATTCCTCCTCAGGCTACCGCACGTGGGTGGGAATGATAATGGCGGATCATTATCACTGTAATCCAGTTCTGGTGTGTTTCTGCCACCTGCTGCTCAAACACACAGCGGTGAGACAGAGGGCTGAGAATACCTACGCACAGTTTGACAGTGCAGGTCAGAGAACGAATTGCCTCAGCCGATAAGAACACACCATTCTCAATGTAGAAAATAAGTGGTGTATCAGTGGTGTATGTAGCGGTGGTTGCAGAAGGCGTATTTGTGGTTTTTCTTCTTATGCAGAATTCCCAGGGATCAGCAGGGTCCGCACTCGCTGGCGTCTCCTCTATACCCTGCTCAGAAACCCAAAACTCATTCTGCTGAGGAAGAGACACCATAGCAACAACCTCCAAGGCAACCAAGACCCCATCACCATCGCCAGGGTGATAACAATGTCCTCACAGCTCGAGAAAAACCAGTCTACCGACAGCATAGCGACGATGTAGTCACAATCGGATAATGACAACCTTCCCCCTGTGACACAGAGAAAGCGCAAAACGAATTGTAGCCTGTTTGATAGCTAGCTAGCTTATATGCTACATGCTAATAATTAGCATGCTCAAACTCTACTGACACAGAAATGCTAAACACATGACAGCTAGCTACTGTGTACAGATTGTACGAACAACACGGTTTTAATTTTATACTTTATTCTTTTACCACGCGCTCATTTGAATGTTACATTTGACTGAGTCACAACGTGCAGTGCATTATGGGTATCATTGGGTATGAGTACTTGGGAAAAAACCAGTAGCGTATAAATAATTCTTATTTTTAGCATTTACTTCAAATCAAATAAGAGAATTAGGGGATTGATTTCATGAAATCTTTAACTCATGAAGGTGAAGACATGACACGTTGGGAATGGGTTAAAGCTGTGAAAACACTGTTGCTAGGCAACTGGAAATATGGACTTAGCTAGCTAATTCTTAGCCGTTTTGTTTTATATAGACAATGTCTAAACCGTGGAAATGAGACAGAACCATCCGGAACATCAACATTTACCTCAGATGTGTTCCAACAATACTAACAAAAGGAGTAGAAATTTGACACTTTTAAACTGCTAACCGACAAACGCCATGGGTTCCACTCCCTTTTCACCGCTAGTCTGTCCTGCAGCTTGCTATTTTATTCTTTATTGATGTTATGAAATAGATTTGACAGTAAAAGAATTGAACGGTTTTTTATGTGTCTGAGTGAGACTTTGAATACTTTAAGGGTGCGTTGCACCGATAAGGATTGATCTTAAATCGAGATTAGATCAAGGTTTTCCGAATAATTCTGTCGCACCAAACGTTCAACCTTGTTTAAATCTAAGCAGGCTTACATTTAAACCATCACTTTAATCCTGCGTTCAATTTCACAGTAAACCTGGATTAACTAGAATCTCGGTTAAATTTAAACTTTAATCTCAACGTGTGTGTGTGTGTGTGTGTGTGTGTGTGTGAAAGCGAGGATTTTTCCGAGGTCATCGGAGAACACGAGCTGATGAGAGTGTTGAGAGAAACACGGTGATGTGTGTAAAATGTCGACAGTCCGTCGATGTCGTATGACACCGTTGTTGTCTTTCACTGAAATAAAACCGAAAACACTTCAACCGCGGTGTACATGTATGACCCGTTTGATCTGAAGGTGTGATCGGTCCCGGGAGACGTCTCTGTCTGGGGGCTTTCGCCGGCCGGAACGCTTCCGAACGTGTTTATATGAACGAATGAAGGGCAGAGTCGTGTGTGTCCCAGTGTTTCAATAACGGTTAAGACGTTGTTGTTAAAAACGGGTGCTCAGAGAACCTCCTAACACCCCTAGAACACGGCTGTGTGTTTTCACCACCAACACACCAAACCTCTTGAAATGTGAGGACTTTTATCGAATTTGACTCATTTGATGAATATATGAACGAAACAAAGCTGGGAGGGAGGGAGGGGAGACAGATGAAAAAACACAGTGACGTCATAATTACTGAAGAAACCCAACGTAACGTGTGTTCTACCGTTTTAACCGCAACACAACACAAGACTCGAATCATCTCGCGCGCTCGATTCAGTGAACCGAGTCCGTCTCGTTCAGACGAGGAACCGATTCATCGGCGAGGGGATAATACACCGGCGCGCGCGGGAGTCGAACTCCTTCAACGATACCGAGTGGAAACTAGCCAAGCCTCAGGTGAGTGATAAAAACACTTTTCTGCGGGATTAATGTTTACATTCCGACCCTGGAAGGGTTTAAAGGACCACACTGTCCACTTGTGACCCGGGTTGGAGCAGTTATATCGCTTTGTTCGGCTGATTTTTCGCAGCTCGTACGATGTGCCGAGTAATCAGTGTGAACGATTCAATTAGCACCTCCAATTATCCACTTTACATCACTGTGGAGTAATGCACTTTATTCCCATTTAAATACACAAACTTAGAGATTCCAGCCTCTTAATCTTCTCAGCTGATGGGTTGACTTGAAAGAAGTTCAAATAAAGCAGAATTGATCAGTCATTTCTGTGTGTGTGTTTATTCCGGAGCACAACAAACAACAACAACAACAACAACCAAACAATATGTTGATGTATGAGAAGTTTAAACTCTTCTCAGTCTCATCAACTTTTATAAAGTATTTTAGCTGGAGTCAGAATTCATGTGTAGTTTTACAAATATATATATATATATTGTTCTATTTCAGCTGATAACTGTTGTATTGTTAATGTTTTGTTGAAGCGT
This sequence comes from Ameiurus melas, assembly GCA_012411365.1. NCBI lineage: Eukaryota > Metazoa > Chordata > Actinopteri > Siluriformes > Ictaluridae > Ameiurus > Ameiurus melas. Next base: position 17,579,448 of record CM022778.1, read on the forward strand.
TAACGGAATTTCTGACCGAATACAATAGAGTTGTGTTGGAAAGCATCTCTAGATCGATTTTAAAAACCATCGAGAATGGTATAGGTTCTGTGCGGACCGTTCTCTTCATGAAAAATATCATAGACCGAGTCCTGTGTGGATGTTAAGGATGGTGTGTGTGTGTGTGTGTGTGCAGGATGTGCGACGTGGACTCGGTGAAGAAGATGCTGCGTGCCGTGCTGCACAGCAGTAAGAGCGGCGTGGCGCTGTCGCGGCTGCAGGCGGATTACCGCGCCCTGACCGGAGACTTCATCCCGCACGCGCAGCTCGGATACGGGAACCTGGAGAAGTTCCTCAGGAGCGTTCCCGACGTGGTGCAGCTCCGACACTCCCACACCGGAGAGGTGAGATCGAGACGCGGCGTCCGCGTGTCTGAGGAGCCAGGCAGAGCCAGGAGAGAATCTTTTGTTGTGGCGTTTTTTTACGTTTTTGGAGACTTAAGTTGTTTGTTCGGCGGATGGTTTGGTCCGGGGGTCCGTTTCAAGTCTGAATGATGCAGAGTGTGTGTGTGTGTGTGTGTGTGTGTGTGTGTGTGTGTGTGTGTGATCGTCGTGTAGGTGATCTGCATTGCGGCTTTGTGTAAGGAAACAGCCCTCATCGCTCAGCTGGTCGCCCGGCAGAAGAACCCGAAGAAGAACTCGGGTTGCTCTCAGCTACTGAGCTGTCATATGAGGACGAAGTCTTCCTCACTGTTTACACACAGCGGTAACACACACACACACACACACACACACACACGCACGTATTACTGCTGTACGCTGAGATCTGCCTGTGACAGGAGTCAGCTGATATATTTAAAATTATATTCAAAAGTTTCGTTTCTGGTTGTGATTTTTCAGCGAAACCTCGCTCGTCCCTGAGGCAGCCTGGTCACATGACCTCTCACCGTCCTCAGTCTTCATTCTCACGCTTCGGACCTCAAGGTGACCAGCGACAGGTGTATAGCACCAGCTCAGGCTCCGCCCACCAGGGCAAGAAGCCCACAGGGTGAGTGCTCACCGATGTTGCCTGGATATATATCTCGGGAAAGGTTAGAATAATGGTTCTAGGTGCAGGAGAGTACTGTAGCGACGTAGGGAAGTCACTTCCTGTTTAACGTCCACATGGAACTCCATTAGGCGGAAAAAATTAGTTTAACTTTTTTATACTCACTCTGCTGATCCCAGGTCAGTAATCCAACAGGTTGTGACGACTCGTCCATCCAGCAAGAACCAACACGCAGGTGAAGTGTGAATACACACACACACACACACACTCACACGGTTGGATCCTCAGTGAAAATGTGTTTGTTCCCTCTAGAGGGCGACGTGGAGCTGTTTCAGAGCCGTATCAAGCAGCTCCTGCAGAAGTACAGCAGCGGCGTGTGGCTCTCCAAACTGCCTCAGCTCTATAGAGACATGTTCACTCAGGAACTTCCGTCATACACACACACGCTGCTGGAGAGCTGGACACGCATCTGCACTGTGAGCACACACACACACACACACACACACACACACACGTACACACTGCCGGAGAGCTGGACAAACAAAATACATACTAACGCATGATTCATATAATAATAATAATCATACACAGGAAGTTGTTTTCTGTGTATTGTACGTGTTTATGTAATGTATATGTTTGTGTTCCAGGTGGAGAAGCCGAGCGGTCGTAACGTAGCAGGGCGTCTGGTTTACCCCGCTAAAGACCCGCCTCCAAAACCCCACACCCCTACACCTGCCCCGCAGAAATCCGTCCAAATCCCCAGCACCCTCTCACGATCCCCAACATCTGCGACTCCGAAGCCCCCGCGGCCACTCACCCCAGATTCCATGACCCGCTCCCTGCCCACCCCTCCAGCCACGCCCCCTTTCCCGCTGTCACAGGACGTGAAGGATAAAGTGCGGGAGCTGCTGAATAAATACAGCCATGGCCTGTGGGCTCACGCTTTGCCCCGCCTCTTCCAGGAGGTCTTCAGGTACCCGACCCATGCACCTGAGAACATCTTCACCTCCACCTTTTCTTCTGTCCTGAATCTCAGACTTTAAAATGGTGTTTTTGAAGTGTTTTTGTTTTGTTCCGCCGCTCTCAGGTGTGACTTCCCACAGGCGCTGCTGGACGATCTCTCTCCTCTGGCCGACACGTGCATGA
>CM022778.1:17589119-17591619 GCA_012411365.1 Ameiurus melas
TCCAGCGAATCTCATCTGATGGACCAGATGTTGAAGGGACGTGATGAAGGTGTCGTCGCTCTTATTGTTTCTCGTTGTTCTTACTGATGTACAGGTTTAAGTGTCACTCTGGTCTCCATCAGACCCTCTGACCTCAGCCTTTTATTGCCCGAGTCTGAGTCTAAATATATCGCATGAGACTCCTACCACCTGTCGCTCTCGCCTTCCCTAATGGAGCAACTGTGTGTGTGTGTGAGTGTGTGTGTGTGTCCTTTCCATGAGATTTTCACTCACAAAGGACAAACTGGAGACACAACGCCTTTGTGTTCAATGACATTTTAAACAAAGCTCCCTTTGTTACTTGTATCTGAAACTGCGTCCTGATTGGCTGAAAGCAAAATTGTTTGGTTAAAGTTACTGAAGGTGTTTAAAAACACACGATCAAAACATATTGCGTACCACCACATTTTAATTCTTTGAGAGGTCTGTGGTCATTTTTTAATCACTTTCACTATAGTTAATCAGATGATAGGCCCCGCCCCCAGTGCCACTTTAACCAATCATACAATTCCAACCTATATATAACTAATTAAACAATATATAACAATTCCAACCTACTATAACTAATTAAAGCAAAAGCCCCACCCTAAATGTTGTTGTAAAAATCAGATGTTAGTTCCCATGTGTAATAGCACTACAACTAATCAGACCACAGTCCCCGCCCCCAATTACACTAGAATAATCAACAGTCCCCCCCAATTACACTAGAATAATCAACAGTCCCCCCCCCAATTACACTAGAATAAAACAACAGTCCCCCAATTACACTAGAATAATCAACAGTCCCTGCCCCCAATGTCACTAGAATAATCAACAGTCCCCGCCCCCAATGTCACTAGAATAATCAACAGTCCCCGGTCCCCAACTACACTAGAATAATCAACAGTCCCCGCCCCCAATTACACTAGAATAATCAACAGTCCCCGCCCCAAATGTCTCTAGAATAATCAACAGTCCCTGCCCCCAATTACACCAGAATAATCAACAGTCCCCCCCCCAATGTCTCTAGAATAATCAACAGTCCCCGCCCCCAATGCCTCTAGAATAATCAAGAGTCCCGCCCCCAATGCCTCTAGAATAATCAAGAGTCCCCGCCCCCAATGCCAGTAGAATAATCAACAGTCCCCGCCCCCAATTACACTAACACAGAAAAACCCCCCCCAATGTCTCTAGAATAATCAACAGTCCCCGGCCCCAATTACACTAGAATAATCAACAGTCCCCCCCCCAATGTCTCTAGAATAATCAACAGTCCCCGCCCCCAATTACACCAGAATAATCAACAGTCCCGCCCCCCAATGCCTCTAGAATAATCAAGAGTCCCCGCCCCCAATGCCTCTAGAATAATCAAGAGTCCCCGCCCCCAATGCCTCTAGAATAATCAAGAGTCCCCGCCCCCAATGCCAGTAGATCAGACCATGGTTCCTGCTCCCAAATCCCACAACCATTTTTTTTCGAAACTGAGGGGAGGGGATTATAACATTACCTGTTATATTACATGTGACTTTATACGTTTGACATTATGATGTTTCATGTCGTCTGTGAGGCAGAACATATTTCTGCTTTTACTAGTTGTTTGCTGCTAGTTCGATTACTAAGCAACATGCTAACATGCAGTGACTAGCAGGAGAGGTGAGTATAACCCACGCCATGACATTAGCAGCATGCTGCTGATCGTAAACATAAACAACCACTTCTTACATTTCTTTTGTGCAGGTTCTGAGGGGGGCGATTTTATTTTTTTTTCATCCTGGTGCGTGCATCCTCCTCCTCCTCCTCCTCTACCCATCCCCCAGTCATCCTCCACCCGTCCTCCACCATGTCGTACCGTAAGGAGATGGAGAAATACCGGGACGTGGACGAGGACGAGCTCCTGCAGAAGCTCAGTGAGGAAGAGCTCAGGAGACTCGAAGCTGAACTTGAAGAGCTCGACCCTGACGTACGTACTGATCATCGCTTACACGGTCTAATGACATTACTCATCACCGTGGAAACCTGGGAATATCGTCACTGCGTGTACGGAGACGGGATCAGGGCAGTGTGTGGATCTCTCTCTAGTGTCGGTTAGAACGTTATTCAGTCACGATGATGCGACTGAGTGCACGTTAACACTACAGGTCACTAATGGACTGAGTGTGTTGTGATTGGCTGGGGATTAGTGCGCTGTGATTGGTGAGTTAATGCCGTGAGTGTATTTTCTTCTGCTGCCTTTTCCCGACTGGTGTAAAGATAAAGACGTGCTTGAAGTTCAGAGGGTTCTGCAGTCCATCCAGCATCACATACTGTCCACACACACACACACACACACACTCACACTCTCTCTCTCTCTTCAGGAGTCTGAGGCCGTGATGGGCCCCAGCTGTAGCGCTGGTTATTAATAGCTGTGTAGAGATGATAAGTGTGTGTGTATTTCCAGCCTGTGAGGTTCTTCTCGTGGTTCCTCTGGAGAATCCGGGCGCTA
>CM022778.1:17596619-17636619 GCA_012411365.1 Ameiurus melas
CTATCCTTAAGTGAATAAACTAGCGACTCAAATCGAATGAACTCATTGGAAGGGCAAGCAACTTGCGAATTAGCGTCACTAGTGTAGAAACTGTGACATGGTGCATTGTGTGTGAGACTGAGTGTGTATGGTGTGTTTATTGCAGTGCGTATAGTTCGCTCAGATTCAGACGGAGCCATCACCTTCACTCTGTCCGTCCCCGAGCTGGAGCGAGCCTTCTGTAAAACATTCAAGTTCTCCGCGAAACCCAAGTAAACGTAAAGGTTTCATTTTAAAAACGAAGCTGCTACTTCCTGTCTGCAGAGCTCCACTTCCTGCTCTGTTTCAGCTCCGTCCGCAACACACTTCTTGCTTCTCTCGCTCACTTTCGGAGTTTTTCTTCCTCACAAAGTGTGTTTTCAAACTTTTCTTATTACCCGAGAGATTCGTGGTTTGTAGCGTTCGTATTTCTCTATTAGCATTCCATCATTCGAGGCTAAGAGAAGCTAAAAACAAGTTTATTACTGAATCAACCTTACCATCTCTCTAAATATACTCTCTGTGAATACCAACTAAACCTTTCTTTATTTACAAACCTCCGTTTTCTTTGACTAGTGCCAGCTTTTTTCAGGTAAGATTAACATTCAATGCTAACTTTCTGAAATAAAGTACGGAAAACAAAATGTCTGTGTTTATGTCCACCAGGGAAATGTCCAACTTTTCTGTTCTACTTTTATTTTATTTATATTGTGCCTCAGACCTTGGTATTCGTTCTAGTGTTAGCTAGCATTAGCATTTCTCCGCTGAGATGTTTTAAACAAGATCCCATCATTTCTTGCTAACACGAGTTTAAAAAGTTTGCATTAGTGATTGAAAAGGTGAAATGACACGATCACCTGACAGGGTCTTTATTTGTGGTCTTTACCGCTAATGCTAGCTAGCTAGCTAAATACGTGTGAACCTGACAGGAGGTTCATTCATACTTTAAGGATTTCACAGAGGAAATATATTCATGTTCAAAATCTGTATTGCTAATCCCAGCTACGTGGCTAACGGGATTTCTGAGAGGATGTTAAGTCATATTCAGGAACGTTCATGAATTTAGCTGGTGAATCTAGCTAGCTGGCTAACATGAGCTAATCTGACAGGAGATTTTTAAGTCTTCTTTATAAACCTGTATAAATCTCTAATCCTCGTTATTGTTAATGGTAACGCTAACCAGACGACTAACTAACAGTATATCTAAAAACATTTCAATTTAATTGTGAAACTACTCTTGAGTGCCAGGTGCTTCTCAGAAACATGGCGCAAACAAGATTATATCATTTATTGTAGAATTAAGTTATAAACGTTTTTTTTTTTTTTTTTAACTGAAACGATGACGTGACGTAATATTTGTTGCGTCACTCATTCCTCTAATTCAGTGTGCAGCAGGTGTTTCTTGTGAGCAGTTAACATACGATTTTCAAACATTTATATTGCTTCAGAGCTTTTGTGTTTCTCTTCCGCTCTTTCTCTTTGCATCACTTCCTGCGTCCCATTTGTTTCCAGTTCTACAATACTGAACTTTCTTTCTAAACTCTGCAAAAAAAAAAGCTTAGTGTCTTATTTATATATATATATATATATATATGTGTGTGTGTGTATTATTGCATAATATATATTATGCAATAATTATAGTCCGTCTCTCTCTCCAACTGTAGTAAGAAAGAGAAGGCGTGAAAGTGGCCCGATTTTCCCCAAATGTCGGACAGACGTGTAACAGCGGCCATGACTTCTCCCCCTGGTGGCCTGGAGGTCTGCAGCTGGCCGCATTCTTTCTTTCCCGCTCTGATTGTAATACTACTGTAATGTACTTGGTACACACACACACACACACACACACACACACACTTTGACGCCTTTGAAGACTTCTGAAGACTAACTGTAGAAAGTACTGAATGAAATGTCATAGACTTTGTGAGTGTATTTAAGATGGAGGTCGTGTTCACAGAAAGTGATGATCTGCAGTGTATCGATCACAGGGATGTTGTCACCAAGCAATAATTCTTTATAAATCTCAGATTGTTGAGATGAGTTGTGTTTTAATTGCCTAATAAAATAATTATGGTTTAGACTTGTACAAGATTGGTTTATTTCCAAATACAGAGGACGGCATTCTCTCTCTCTCTCTCTCTCTCTGTCTCTCTCTCTCCTCCTGTATTTATGTGAATGGTAAATCTGTGTATACGGAAATTCTGATGCAAAAAAATTAATACATGCAAAAAATATTGCAAATAAAAATGATTAATTATCCTTGAAAAATTAACATTGAAGTGTTTTAGAGCGTAATCCAACTGGGAGTGAAAATGTTTTTGGAATACTGCGTGGTGGTGATATTTCGTGTGCTATATCATCTGACTGATCATTGGTACATGCCAGAATCGCACCACAGACAGAACTCACCTCGGTGAGTGAATAAAGTCCGTTTCGGGGGACTGTTCGAGTTCAAATGACACAATAACACAATAAATAAAAGTGCACAGTTTATTGATTTATTCTATTGCATTCTTTTATTTAGACCCATTTCACACCATCATTAAATCATCATTTATTCACTCGGGTTCTTTTATTCACCGATTTCACAAAGCCAAGCAAACAGAAGACGCGATTATTGCTGAGAAGATTCCGGAAAAAGAAATTCGTCCAGTTTCGTAAAGTTTTACATAGATTATTGATATTTAGCTTCTTATACCTGAAGTCTATATGTGCTATCATGGTGAGGAAAAAGAAAGGTTTTTTTTTTGGTATGTTCATGTTTGACAATGTGTAATAATAATAATAATAATAATAATAATCATCATCATAATAATCATTTATTGCCTTATTTATATTTTGAGCATTGCACCAAAATAGGAGCTTGTTTTTAAAGCACACACAAACCTACATTATTACAGACACATGCATAGATGAAGGAATTATATCTCGATTTGGGACACGTCCACGGTTTAAAGTAGAAAAAGTCAAATTAGGCTACGCGTCATGCACACTTCTGTAGCCTGCTTACTTTTCTGTCTTTAATGACTCAGCGGTCTGCTTATAGATAAAATATGGCTTATATTGTGAATCTTTCTCCGTCCCAAATGCTAGAATTCCTCACTTTATCTTTCACGCTAATATCTAGCAGGCTATAAGCTAGCTAGTGAACTTTTCTGTTCTTGGTGTAGTAACGTGGGTTAAAGTCTAGCGTTTGGGACGCAGTAGAAATCTATTTACACATCGAGCCTGTGTGAGAGGAGTATGGTGATACTGCGGTGGAGCCTGAACCGCGCCCCCTGCTGTTAGAACGCAGAAGCGCGTGTTACAATCTTAATCTGAATTACCTAAAGCTGAGTTTGTGTGCTGTGGTGCTTTTACTAGTGTGTGTGTGTGTTATTTCTTCAGCATGTCCTGCAGCGGCCCTGGTAGATATTTCATCATCGTGTCCATGATGCTCTCTTCCTCTTCGTCTTCGTCTCCACAGCCGGACGGCACGGCCTTCTTCGGGCGAGTCAAACTGCCTTCACTCGCCGCGTCCATCGCACCCTGAGCCTCGGCCTCGGCCTCCTCACGCTTCTTCAGCCCGTACACACACACACACACACACACACACACACACTATTCAGACAACCCTAATATTATGACAAATATATTGCAGTCCTTTATGCAATAATAATCACATCATATCGTGTGTTCCCAACGTCCTAGGGTTCTATGGTATCTGTGTTCTATGTCTCAGCGAGCATTAGTTCCCTATGTTCCTTTAATTCTATGTTACATGGTTGTATGTACCCAGGATTCCATATTTCCCATGTTCTATGTATCCAGGATTCTATATTCCCAAGGTTCTATGTACCCTGGGTTCTATGTTTCCAGATATTTATATTTCAGTCCTTCAGGGTTCTATGTTCTTTTGGTTCTATATTTCCAGGGTTCTATGTATCTATGTTCGGAGGCATGTGTTTCAGGGTTCTATGTTCCTTGGGGTTCTCAGGCGAGACTATTAACGGTCAGTATATGACATGAAGTGAAATCATTACGTGGTTAGAACAGATTCCACGTGCTCGAGCACTTTCTGTGGCATACTACTGTACGCTGCTGTGAGGGCACTAAGTGGCGCTGAGTTTAGTGATTTGGGACAGAGCCCGGCTGCTTGTGATTGGTCGGTGTGAGGGGGTGTACCTTGTCTCGGATGCCCTGGCGGAGCACCTCCCTCTCGGCCTCCATCTTAGTGTACTTGGCCTTCCTCTCCTCCTCCTGCTGCCTCAGAGCCTCCTGTCTCTCTTCCTCTTTCTCTTTTTCTGCCTCGGGATCTTTGTCTTCCTCTCCTCCCAGCATCTTCCCCACATCAGGAGGCCCGCCTTCACACACACACACACACACACGTTATACTGGTGTTTTTGGCTGCATTTGCTGATGGCTAATGTGTGATATTGACTCATATACACCTGTCTTTCTCACACTGTCTTTCTCTGTTTTTCTATCCATCTCCCTCCCCTTCCCCCCCATCTCTCCATCTCCCTTTCCCCTCCCTCTCTCTATCACTCCATCTCCATCTTCCCCCTCTGTCTGTCTCTATCTCTGTCTTTTTCTCTCCTCTGTCTCTCTATCACGTTGTCTCTCTCTCCCCTTCTCTCTCACTCTCTCTCTGTCTCTTTCTCAATACTGTAAAGCACGTAGTGATGCAGAGAAATACTGAATCATTAAGCACGATCTCTCTCTCTCTCTCTCACTCTCACACACACACACAGAGCAGTGGGTCCTGAGTCAGCAGCAGTGTTGTGTGTGTGTATATTTAACATTATGTTTAAGATTACTTCAGCACTCCCCTCCACAGTGTGGGTTTTAGTGATTTCATCAGCAAATACACACTCAATACAATCTATTTAAATGCTAAGACTAATAATGATAATCATTGTATTGATCACTATATAGTATAGTGTCCATACACACACACACACACAGATGTTTGGACTGAACACGAATAACATTTGCCTAGCAAGAAAGCCAAAAAACCAAAACAAAACAAAACAAAATTTCATTGCATCCGTTGGGGCTGTCTGCAGAGGGCTGCTAGCTAGCATTGTGAAAATATAACATTTATAAATATAAACTCTTAAATGTCCTCACAAATCCTGTCAGGTTCACTCGTTACATAACTACTTAGCCTCAGTGGTAATTATGAATACAACTTTCTGAATGATGATGATGATTATGAATATGAATAAATATGACTTCTCTTATTTAACTAGCTAGCTAGAATTAGCAGTGAGCATTATGAATTTGACAATCTTGTCAGAATTACTGTCATCTTAGTTAACTGTGTTGAGATCTTGTCAGGTTAACTCATGCTAGCTAGTTGGCAAGTGTTAGCAGTAGAGTTTGATCACGTCGGAGTATAAGTTAAAAATTCTGTCAGAAATCCGGTCAGGCTAGATCGTTTAAACTAGTTGGCTAATATTAGCAATGAAGATTCTGAACATTTATGAATATCATCTAAAAATTCCTGTCAGGTTAGTTCAAGTTCGCTGGCTGCCTAGTGTTAGCCATGAACATTAAGCAAATGTATGATTATTATTTAAAAATCCGATCTGAAATCTTTTCAGATTAAATAGTTAGCAAAATGAGGGCTAGCAGTTCAATTATACACTATTATGAGCATTGCTAAAAATGTCTGGTCAGAAATCCTGTCAGGTTAGCGCATTTCATCTATCTTTAACATTTATGAATATTACTCAAATATCCTGTCCAAAAAACTTTTCAGGTTAGCTTATTAACCAGTATCCGTGAAAATCGATATAAATATCACCTAAAATTCCTGTTATTTAGTTCATATAAGCTAGATGCGTAGCAAAAGCAAGGAAATTGATGAACATTTATGAATACGGTTTAAAATCCTGTAAGGTTAAATCATGTTGTTAGTGGGGACTATAAATATTTAGGAATGAATTAGGCTAATGAATCCTGTCTGCTTAGCTCATTTCAGCTAGGTGACCAATACTAGGAGGAAAGATTGGAACATTTATGAATGTGACTTCAAAATCCTGTCAGGTTAGCTCATGTTAGCCAGCTAGCTATCGGTGTGTGCTGGGGATTTCTCCTGATATCTGAGTGCAGTGTTACAGAATGACTGCGGCTGAACCCAGGACAACATTAAGCACTGCTGCTGCAGCACTCAAATGCTGACTCAGGCCATTTAACCCAACTTCTCCATCACACTCACACACACACACACACTGCACCCACCTCCCATCGCTGCTTTCATTATGAAATTCATGGCTCTGCTCTAGTCACAGGGATCAGTAAAGAACCTTTTGTTAGCACACCTGCAGAGTGGAAAGGCAAAGACACTGAGGATGCAGTCATGCAGAAACATTTCATCTTGAATCATTTTGATTTTCTTTATTCATTCGTTCGCATATCCTGAGGAAATTACGCTGAAAGTTTCATAAGTAAAGTCATATTCTAAATTACTGAAAAGACCAGAGCGGACAAGAATAGTTCCCGTGTTTATTCATTTCAATTTTTACGTTTAAAGTGGAACTTCAATCTTACAATCTTCTCGATTTCTGATACGGCTCCAACTTTCAACTCGAGAGGCGGGACTAAAAGGGGCGGGGCTGTACCGAACTGCACTGAGAAAGGAAAGCGATTCCTTTAGTTCAAGATGGCGGCTGATAGAAATGACATTTCATCATTCAACTACATACATACAAGTTTACTTTATCGCACCAGCAAAGAACCTCAAATGTTTTTTACTTAGCGAGTGGAAATGTCCCTCTGAACCTCAGCTAGATAAGTACATGCTTAGCTAACACCTAACTAGAATAAGTAGATCTACCTCAACATATTGACAAAGAGAAAAGCTCATAATGTCATTTGAAAAGATCAATATGATCATAAATAATACATAGATATATTTGATTATATAGCGTAATGATGTAATACATCTGTACATGACCTGGATACCTCTGTAGGACGCAAACAATTAACCTATTACAGCTAGCTAGCATTGTCCGTGCGACTGTGGTAATGATAATTCTCATTGTTGATGTTTACAAGTAAATTTAATTCTCTGGCTTGTTGAGTCCACAAGTGGAGAGTCGGTTAGCTAGTAATGTTATAAACTGCTTACATTGCTTCTGTCACTGCAAATCCCATTTACGATTTGATCAGCGGACTTAAAACAATCGTCACTGCACAACACTTTTCTTAAAACGTTTTTTTCTGTTTTTCTAATCCAATATAAATTGAAATGTTGCTTCTTTGCTACAACTATTGATTGGTTTCTTTATGTCAATGTGAAATGTTTTGTATAGTCATCATTATATCAGTTACTAGTCAAATCACGATTACTAATCACTTTTTTTCAGCAGGGTGTTCAACTTGCTATATGGGGTTCAGGTCAGGGGACTGGGATGGTCAGGGCAGGACCTTGATTTTGTGGTCAGTAAACCATTTTTGTGTTGATTTTGATGCATGTTTTGGATCATTGTCCTGCTGGAAGATCCAACCACGACTCATTTGAAGCTTTCTGGCAGAGACAGTCAGGTTTTCATTTAATATCTGTTGATATTTGATAGAGTCCATGATGCCATGTATCCTAACAAAATGTCCAGGTGCTCTGGCAGAAAAACAGTCCCAAAACAGTCCCAAAAAGATCCACCACCATATTTAACCGTGGTCATGAGGTACTTCTCCATATGGCTACCTCTCTGTGTGCTCCAAGACCACCTCTGGTGTTTATTACCAAAAAGCTCTATTTTGGTTTCATCTGACCATAGAACCCGATCCCACGTGAAGGTCCAGTCGTGTCTGACACACTGAAGACGCTTGAGTTTGTTTTTGGATGAGAGTAGAGGCTTTTTTCTTGAAACCCTTCCAAACACCTTGTGGTGATGTAGGAGACTTCAGATTGTAGCTTTGGAGACTTTCTGACACCAAGACACAACTAACTTCTGCAGTTCTCCAGCTGTGATCCTTGGAGACTTTTTTTATCCACTCGGACCGTCCTCTTCACAGTGTGTTGAGACGATATAGACACACGTCCAATTCCAAGTCGATTCATAACATTTCCAGTTGACTGGAACTTCTTCATTATTGCCCTGATGGTGGAAACGGGCATTTTCAATGTTTGTGCTATTTTCCTATAGACATTTCCCATTGTGTGAAGCTCAACAACCTTTTGCCGCACATCACAGCTACATTCCCATTGTTATGAATGACTAAGGGAATTTCGCCTGTGTGTTACCTCATATTTATACCCCTGTGAAACAGGAAGTCATGGTTGAACAATTTCCTGTTCCTAGTCACCCAGCTGTACTAAAAAAAATTTAAAACATCAATGGGAATATACTTCAAATATATATTTTTCTCATATTAATTCATATACTCTGGTTTCCTCCCCCAGTCCAAACACATGCATGGTAGGCGTATTGGCATGTACAAAATTGTCCGTAGTGTATGAATGGGTGTGTGAATGTTTGTATGATTGTGTCCTGCGATGGACTGGCACCCCGTCCAGGTTGTCCCCTGCCCTGTGTCTCATGCTCCCTGGGATAAGCTCCAGGTTCCCCGCGACCCAAAAATGATAAACGGTACAGAAAAGGGATGGATGGAATTCATAGGGGTGCCAATAATTGTAGTACACAAAAGATCCAAAAATTCAACAATAAAGACAAATTTTCACAACCTTCTTTGCTCATATTTACTAAGGGTGCCAATATTATTGGAGGGCAGTGTACAGAAGACCGTTGTACTGGACCGACATTACCTCAGGCACTCAGACGTGAACACTGGCTGCGTCCCAATCCGCCAAACCGCATACTCCTGCGCGCGAGGACATGTTAGTAAGAGAGTGTGTATATGCGGATTAGGAAGAAGCTAGTGAGGTCCCCGCTAGTGAGGTCCCCGCTAGTGAGGTCCCCGCTAGTGAGGTCCCCGTAATTAACACTGCCAGTTCAACAGAGCACTAACACTAGCTGTAGGTGACCTATTTAGCAGCCTACATTTGTTGAGTACGCGGTTGAGAACAGAGCCATAGCGCAAACTGATGCTGCGACCATGCTGTGTAGTAGGGTAGTATGCGGGTTAGGGATGTATCCATGGCGACCGGCATGTGATGACGTTTTATTTCTGTTTAAACATCACGTGATTTTTTGGCTTGGAATGAAGTTAAAATAAGAGCACTAACCACGACCGCGTGCATACAGTATAATACTACAGTACATGCATACTAATTAGCAAAGTAGTACGGTTTGTGTACCTGCTGGCGGGAGATCCTCAGGCTCGTGCGTGCGTCCTGCGAGCGCGTGATGCTTCTCGTCCCAGCGCGTGCTTCCGTTTTCTCTCTCTCTCTCTCTCTCTCTCTCTCTCTCTCTCTCTCTCTCTCTCTCTCTCTGTGTCTGGATGCCGCGCGCGCAGCCCGGTGTGGTGGTGATGATGCTGATGATATTCTTGCACTTTTTTTAACGACACTGGAGACCCCGTGACCACGTGATGAACACTTTCAGAACCTTTCAGCACGACGATGAACGGAACACTCTCGCGCATCTCTCGTCCCAGCGCGTGGTTCCGTTCTCTCTCTCTCTCTCTCTCTCTCTCTCTCTCTCTCTCTCTCTCTCTCTCTCTCTCTCTCTCTGAAGTGTGCACCGTACAGACGATTCGATGGAAACATAAATATGGTCCCACATTTAGTGTAATGTGAGTGTGTAGTAAATGTGTGTAGTGTCTGGAGTGTGTGTGTGTAGTAAATGTAGGTAGTGTATTTAGTGTGTAGTAAATGTGTGTTGTGTGAGTGTGTAATGTGTGTAGTGTCTGTAGTGTGAGTGTGTATAGTGAGTGTATGTAGTGTGTAGTGAGTGTGTAGTAAATGTGTGTAGTGTCTGTAGTGCGAGTGTGTAGTGTGTTTGTAGTGTGAGTGTGTAGTAAATGTGTGTAGTGTGAGTGTGTAATGTGTGTAGTGGCTGTAGTGTGAGTGTGTAGTAAATGTGTGTAGTGTCTGTAGTGTGTAGTCTATGTAGAGTGTAGTGTGTGTGTAGTGTATGTAGTGTGAGTGTGTAGTAAATGTGTGTAGTGTATGTAGTGTATAGTGAGTTTATGTAGTGTGTAGTGAGTGTATGTAGTGTATAGTGAGTGTATGTAGCGTGTAGTAAATGTGTGTAGTGTGTAGTGAGTGCATGTAGTGTATAGTGAGTGTATGTAGTGTATAGTGAGTGTATGTAGTGTGTAGTAAATGTGTGGTGTATGTAGTGTGTAGTGAGTGTGTAGTAAATGTGTGTAGTGTATGTAGTGTATAGTGAGTGTATAGTGAGTGTATGTAGTGTATAGTGAGTGTATGTAGTGTGTAGTGAGTGTATGTAGTGTATAGTGAGTGTATGTAGTGTATAGTGAGTGTATGTAGTGTGTAGTGAGTGTATGTAGTGTATAGTGAGTGTATGTAGTGTGTAGTAAATGTGTGGTGTATGTAGTGTGTAGTGAGTGTGTAGTAAATGTGTGTAGTGTATGTAGTGTATAGTGAGTGTATGTAGTGTATAGTGAGTGTATGTAGTGTGTATGTGAGTGTATGTAGTGTATAGTGAGTGTATGTAGTGTGTAGTGAGTGTATGTAGTGTGTAGTAAATGTGTGTAGTGTATGTCGTGTATAGTGAGTGTATGTAGTGTGTAGTAAATGTGTGTAGTGTATGTAGTGTGTAGTGAGTGTATGTAGTGTATAGTGAGTGTATGTAGTGTATAGTGAGTGTGTAGTAAATGTGTGTAGTGTATGTAGTGTGTAGTAAATGTGTGTAGTGTATGTAGTGTGTAGTGTATGTAGTGTATAGTGAGTGTATGTAGTGTGTAGTGAGTGTGTATTAAATGTGTGTAGTGTATGTAGTGTGTAGTGTATGTAGTGTATGTAGTGTATAGTGAGTGTGTAGTAAATGTGTGTAGTGTATGTAGTGTGTAGTGTATGTAGTGTATAGTGAGTGTCTAGTAAATGTGTGTAGTGTATGTAGTGTGTAGTGTATGTAGTGTGTAGTGAGTGTATGTAGTGTGTAGTGAGTGTATGTAGTGTATAGTGAGTGTATGTAGTGTATAGTGAGTGTATGTAGTGTGTAGTAAATGTGTGGTGTATGTAGTGTGTAGTGAGTGTGTAGTAAATGTGTGTAGTGTATGTAGTGTATAGTGAGTGTATAGTGAGTGTATGTAGTGTATAGTGAGTGTATGTAGTGTGTAGTGAGTGTAGTGTGTAGTGAGTGTATTTAGTGTATAGTGAGTGTATGTAGTGTGTAGTGAGTGTATGTAGTGTATAGTGAGTGTATGTAGTGTATAGTGAGTGTATGTAGTGTGTAGTGAGTGTATGTAGTATATAGTGAGTGTATGTAGTGTATAGTGAGTGTATGTAGTGTGTAGTGAGTGTGTAGTAAATGTGTGTAGTGTATGTAGTGTATAGTGAGTGTAGTGTATAGTGAGTGTATGTAGTGTATAGTGAGTGTATGTAGTGTATAGTGAGTGTAGTGTGTAGTGAGTGTATTTAGTGTATAGTGAGTGTATGTAGTGTGTATGAGTGTATGTAGTGTATAGTGAGTGTATGTAGTGTATAGTGAGTGTATGTAGTGTGTAGTAAATGGTGTAGTGTGTGTGTATAGTGAGTGTATGTAGTGTGTAGTAAAGTGTGTGTAGTGTATGTAGTGTGTAGTGAGTAGTATGTGTGTATAGTATGTAGTGTATAGTGAGTGTGTAGTAAATTGTGTAGTGTATGTAGTGTAGTAAATGTGTGTAGTGTATGTAGTGTGTAGTGTATGTGTAGGGAGTGTATGTAGTGTGTAGTGAGTGTGTATTAAATGTGTGTAGTGTATGTAGTGTGTAGTGTATGTAGTGTATAGTGAGTGTGTAGTAAATGTGTGTAGTGTATGTAGTGTGTAGTGTATGTAGTGTATAGTGAGTGTATGTAGTGTGTAGTGAGTGTGTAGTAAATGTGTGTAGTGTATGTAGTGTGTAGTGAGTGTATGTAGTGTGTAGTGAGTGTATGTAGTGTATAGTGAGTGTATGTAGTGTGTAGTGAGTGTGTAGTAAATGTGTGTAGTGTATGTAGTGTGTAGTGAGTGTATGTAGTGTGTAGTGAGTGTATGTAGTGTATAGTGAGTGTATGTAGTGTGTAGTGAGTGTATGTAGTGTGTAGTGAGTGTATGTAGTGTATAGTGAGTGTATGTAGTGTGTAGTGAGTGTATGTAGTGTGTAGTGAGTGTATGTAGTGTATAGTGAGTGTATGTAGTGTGTAGTGAGTGTGTAGTAAATGTGTTCAGTGAGTGTATGTAGTGTGTAGTAAATGTGTGTAGTGTACGTAGTGTATAGTGAGTGTATGTAGTGTATAGTGAGTGTGTAGTAAATGTGTGTAGTGTATGTAGTGTGTAGTGAGTGTGTAGTAAATGTGTGTAGTGTATGTAGTGTGTAGTGAGTGTGTAGTAAATGTGTGTAGTGTATGTAGTGTGTAGTGAGTGTGTAGTGAGTGTATGTAGTGTGTAGAGAGTGTGTAGTAAATGTGTGTAGTGTATGTAGTGTGTAGTGAGTGTAAAATGTGTGTAGTGTATGTAGTGTGTATGAGTGTGTAGTAAATGTGTGTAGTGTATGTAGGTGTAGTGGTAGTGAGTGTATGTAGTGTGTAGTGAGTGTGTAGTAAATGTGTGTAGTGTATGTAGTGTGTAGTGAGTGTGTAGTAATGTGTGTAGTGTATGTAGTGTGTAGTGAGTGTGTAGTGAGTGTATGTAGTGTGTAGTGAGTGTGTAGTAAATGTGTGTAGTGTATGTAGTGTGTAGTGAGTGTGTAGTAAATGTGTGTAGTGTATGTAGTGTGTAGTGAGTGTGTAGTGAGTGTATGTAGTGTGTAGTGAGTGTGTAGTAAATGTGTGTAGTGTATGTAGTGTGTAGTGAGTGTGTAGTGAGTGTATGTAGTGTGTAGTGAGTGTGTAGTAAATGTGTGTAGTGTATGTAGTGTGTATTGAGTGTATGTAGTGTGTAGTGTGTAGTGAGTGTATGTAGTGTGTAGTGAGTGTGTAGTAAATGTGTGCAGTGTATGTAGTGTATAGTGAGTGTGTAGTGAAAGTGTAATGTGAGTAAAGTGTGTGTAATGAGTGTGTGTGTGTGTCTTCTATCTGAGAGAACTGATGGTCTACACTTTATAACAACGTCATATAGCCATGTGAGAGAGAGAGGGAGAGAGCGAGGGAGAGAAGAAGGGAGAGGGAGAGAGAGAGAGAGAGAGAAACACCCCTCAGGGACATGAACAGGTCAGTAATGCTGCAAGAACAGACAGTAATAAGAGCCTGTGATTTTTTTTTTGCCCTTCATTTCTCTCTGTCTTTCTCTCTTCCACTTTCTCTCTCTCTCTCTCTCTCTCTCTCTTTCTCTCTCTCTCTTTACACACACACACACACACACAGAGCTTGCCTCCCATCACTGCAGTGCACTATGACAGACTGAGAGGACAGTGTTCAACATGCATGGCTCACTTCCACCATTTTGCCCTCTTGACTTCAGGACACCCCTTTTTTTCTCTCTCTCTCTCTCCCTCTCTCTCTCTCTCTCTCTCTCTCCTTCTCTCTTCCTCTCTCTCTTCCTCTCCCCCTCTCTCTTCCCTCTCTCTCTCTCTCTTCTCTCTTCCCTCTCTCCCTCTCTCTCATGGTTTTATATCTCACATGCCCCTGCATTGCAGTGTTAGCACTCTCACCACCGCACTACTGCTGCATTTTGGCACGATCCATCACCTACTGATATATCAGTTTAATTTAATTCAGTGTGTGCTTTATTGGCATGACAAAAAAAGTTTTTATTGCCAAAGCAACATACAACAGCAGACCAAGTGAAGTAGGAATTGAACAAAACATAGTTAAAAAAAATAGTAGTGAATAGAAAAATAAATAAACAGATGCTAAGTTAAATATGTAGCAAAAAAAAACTACATGCAACATCATATACATTAATGATAACAGGGGCAAGGTGTTGATGGTAGGTGGGGTTACGGGGGTGGGTGTTTATGATGGTAGGCGGGGTTAGGGCAGGTGGATGTATATGATAGTAGGCGGGGTTAGGGGGGGTGTATATGATGGGAGGCGGGGTTAGGGCAGGTGAATGTATATGATGGTAGGTGGGTTTGGGGGGTGGGTGTTTATGATGTTAGGCGGGGTTAGGGCGTGTGTTTATGATGGTAGGCGGGATTTGGGTGGGTGGGTGTTTATGATGGTAGGCGGGGTCTTGTTTATGATAGTAGGCAGGGTTAGGGTGTATGGGTGGGTGTTTATGATGGTAGGTGGGGTTAGGGTGGGTGTTTATGATGGTAGGCGGGGTTAGGGTGTATGGGTGGGTGTTTATGATGGTAGGTGGGTGGGTGGGTGTTTATGATGGTGGGCAATGTTAGTGTGGGTGGGTGTTTATGATGGTAGGCGGGGTTAGGGCGGGTGGGTGTTTATGATGGTGGGTGGGGGTGGGTTATGTTTATGTAGGTTGGGTGGGTGTTTATGATGGTAGGGTGGGGGGTTGGGGGGTTTATGATGGTGGGATTTAGGTGGGGGGGGGTTTATGATGGTAGGGGGGGTGGGGTTTATGATGGTGGCGATGTTGGGTGGGGTGATGAGGAGGGGGGTTATGTTTATGATGGTGGGCGATGTTAGGTGGGGGTGTTTATGATGGTAGGTGGTGTTTGTTTATGATGGTAGGGGGGTTAGGGTGGGTGGGTTTGAGTAAGTTTTAATTCATTTCTTAATAGTATACAAAGCCCTTCTAGCGTTCTCGTTGAGTTTCTTCACAGCCAAAGAAAAGTTACCTGTTGAACTGATTTCTAGGCCGAGGTGAGAATGATTTTGTGGTTTCTGTGTGATACTGAAAATGTTTGTGTAATTCCCTGAGATGGAAAATCATCTCTTTGTTTTTTCGATAATTTTCTGTCAGGGTCCAGGACTGACAGTAACTCTGCAGGAGTGCCAGACTCTTCTGCAGACCCTCTTTAGTGGGAGACAGGAGGACCAATCATCTGCACAGAGGAGACACTTTATTTCTGCATCATGTATTCTTTGTCATTTTGTTGTATATTTTAATATTTGGAGTTATAATGTTGTATAGTTTTGCCTATTCGTGTCCGAGTGTGACTACTCTGATCAAAATAAACACTAAATTAAAACACAAGATAAAATATAAGCATCTCAAATGCTACCACGAGGCACTAATAAATCTATGTAATTCTATTGTTGCGTTGAAATCGCGTTTAAATGCATTTTAAAAAATGTGTTTTTCATTTAATTTATTGAGTCATTGCTGCAGTAACACCGTATATCCGGCAGGTGGCAGCAAAAAAGGAATCTATATTAAAATGCAATCTAAACAGCAGACGAGCAAGAGGACGCGGACGTGTGTGGTAGACAGCTTCCGGTGCGAAAGTTGGGGATTATCTAGTTCATTCGGGTAATCCGTTTGATCTTTGGGGATTACATCTGATTTTATTTCCACAGACGGGAGTGGACTAGAGCGGCTCGGACAGTAAAAAGGTAAATAATTAAAAGTTCTTCTTTTACCGATTCAGTTCGCGAATTCGGTCCGATTGCTAACTAGTTACCTTTTAGCTGATGCACACTACAGCTGTCCGGAGTGATGACGTCATAAACAACCCGCTGTTATTACCCAGTAATAAGTTTAAATAAGTAAATAAGTTACACAGTTCAGTTTACAAGCAAAAGCTGCGATACACACAGTCCTGTCTTGGAGATCACTTTCCGGCCCTGAAATAAGCTCCACCCCGACACTGTTTTGATGTTTTATTCATTTACTTCGTGACATCCCAGTCTGAGCTCATACGTAGCCCCGCCCCAAATCAGTTTTTACACAGAAGTGCTGTGGGTGAATTTGTGTGTAATGTTTAATATGTAAACACAGCAGTTCTGCGTTTAAACACACACACACACAGGCCATGAAGAGGTGTTCGAGGAATTAAGGCCCCGCCCACTTCACTTCACCTGAGTTAGCTCCACCTCCTGTCACTGTGTATTACAGCACGCCCAGTCCGATCTATTTGTTCGGATTAGAGAGCTGTTCCCCGGTTGAATCAAATCAAAAAGAAACATGCAGTAAATAAAAATGTTTTGATGTCCCTTTCTGTTCAGTTCAGTGTGTCAAGGCAATTTACATTTATGTTTATTCCTTCAGCGGACGCTTTTATATCCAAAGCGACTTACAAGTGAGAAAAATACAAGCAAAGCGATATATCAAGCGGAGAACAATATAAGTAGTGCTACCGTACAAGATCCGTTAATTGAGTTCCAGAAGAAGCAAAATGCACAGAGTAGAGGTGAAAGTGCCAGAGTCATTTTAAAATTATTTTTATGGGTTGGTTAGGTGTTGACGGAAGAGGTGGGTCTTGAGCTGTTTTTTGAAGATGGTGAGAGATTCTGCGGTCCGGTTTGAGGTCGGAAGTGCATTCCATCACTGAGGAACAGTTAGTGTGAATGTTCTTGAAAGGGACCTTGAGCCACGCTGAGTAGGTAGTACTAAGCATCGGTCGTTGATTGATCTCAGATTGAGTGAGGGAACGTAGGCCTTCAGGAGAGAGTTGAGGTAGGGGGCGCTGTTCCAGACAAGGTCTTGTAGGTGAGCATCAAGGCCTTGAATTTGATGCGGGCGGCTACAGGAAGCCAGTGGAGGGAGATGAAGACGAGTGTGACATGGGCTCTCTTGGGCTGGTTGAAGACGAGGCGCACTGCTACGTTCTTTCATTCATCCATTCAATTTTATTTGTATAGCGCTTTTTACAATAGACATTGTCTCAAATCAGCTTTACAGAAATATAAACACGGTATACAGATATTAAAGGTGCGACTTTATCCCAACTGAGCAAGCCACTGAGTGAGATGGTGGTGAGGAAAAACTCCCTAGGATGTTAACAGGAAGAAACCTTGAAAGGAACCGGACTCAGAAGGGAACCCCTCTGAACATGAACATGAACTAATATTTCTGCATCATGGAGTGGCATTATATTTCTTAGAAATATTTCTGAGATGAAAGAAGACTATCCTAGTAATATTATCTACATGAGCATCAAATGATAGACTGGAGTCAATAATCACTCCGAGGTCTTTAACTGCTGTACATGATGAAACAGAAAGACCATCCAGAGTAACCATGTGATCAGAAAGATTACTTCTAGCTACACGTGGTCCTAATAAAAGTATTTCTGTTTTATCAGAATTAAGTAAAATGAAGTTAGTTAACATCCAACGTCTAATGTCCTTTACACAATCCTCAACTTTACTAAGCTTCTGTCTGTCCTCTGGCTTCGCTGAAACATACAGCTGTGTATCATCAGCATAACAGTGGAAGATAATTCCATGTTTACGAATAATTTGTCCCAGGGGTAGCATATATAAAGTAAAAAGCAGTGGGCCTAAAACAGAACCCTGTGGAACTCCAAACTTAACCTTGGTATGCACGGAGAAGTCTCCATTTACATCTACGACCTGATAACGATCGGTCAGATAAGACCTGAGCCAGGAGAGGACTGTTCCCTTAATGCCAACAACATTTTCTAATCTATCAAGGTGAATAGTGTGATCTATAGCAGGGGTGTCAGACGTCCGGCCCGCTAGGGGGTTCAATCCGGCCCGCAGGATGAAGTTTGAACGTGAAAAAATGCATAAAAGATACGCACTAGATTTTTTATTATTTTTTATATTATATATATATATATATATATATATATATATATATATGTGAGAGAGAGAGAGCTATAGCTATTCGTAAATTTTCCGCTAGGGGCGCACTATTTTAGTCAGAGTAGAAGACGCTGGACCGAAAAACTTCGGTCAGCAGATGGCAGCAATGCGCCTTCTGCTGTTTGTTATTACACTGTGAGCAGTTGTAATACACACACGCAAATGGTAATCAGAAGTACGTTGCACATGTTCGTCTTAAGAAAGCTGAGGTTGCTCATGATATGTTTTGTAAAAGGATATTTAATTAAATATGAAGATTTTCACTTAAATTAGCTTCTTTGCACAAAAACAAAGGGAAAAACATGGGCCCGGCCCACTTGACATCTAATTAGGCTGTATGTGGCCTGTGAACTAAAATGAGTTTGACACCCCTGATCTACCGTATCAAAAGCTGCACTAAGGTCAAGTAACACAACCAGCGAGACACAGCCCTGATCAGAGGTCAGTAGTAGGTCATTTATGTCCGACAGGCAAGCAGAGATACGTGAAGAGACGGATGAATCGTCAGGCTGGAAGGACAAAGAGCTGGGTGTCACCTGCATAGCAATGATATGCGAAGCCATGAGACTCAGTCACCTACCCTAGAAATATAGTGTATATAGAAAAGAGGAGTGGACCCAGAACCGACCCCTGTGGAACGCCAGTTGTGAGTTGCTGAGTTTCAGAAATACCTCCCCTCCATGATACCTTGAAGGATCTGTCAGAGAGATAGGATTCCACCCAGCGCAGAACCGTTCCAGTGATGCCCAGGCTGGAAAGAGTTGACTTTTAGAACATATATTTAGACCCAGTCAGTATTATTATTATTATTTTTACAATGGATGAAAATAATAATAATAATAATAATAATAATAATAGAAATAATAGAAATCAATAATAAACCTGGATTTCTCATTTTTAAAGCCTCATGTTCGGGATGTAGAGTAATTTATTGTCATTAGTTGCTGGCAAAACCATAACTCGAGGGCACGGGTCATGCAGTTTAGTAGTTTAGTGTGGTGTCGGATGAAACCCGTGTTTATTGTGATAGTACATCACAGGGAAAAAAATGCATGGAATCAGATCAGACTGGTCTGATGGCAGAAATTCTGAGTTGAATCTATTTGGAAGCTCAGATTTTTCGAGACAATGTGCCAATATACTAAATAAACGCATTGAAGTGTGTCACGTGGGGTTGATTTAAATGAGTTATTTCATATATTTGTGTGTTTGTGTGTGTGTGTGTATGAGAGAGAGAGAACCCGCTTTTAAGTTTTTTAGGGTCTAAAATGGCGCGCTGGCAATCGCCTCAGTCTTGTCACTTCCGGTTAGCGCATGCGCGCTCGCCTTGGAGCTCCCGCGGCGTGATGGTGTGAAGGCGGGGTTATGTAAATGAGCTCTCTGTTACACGGCGAATGAGAGAGCGGATGATATATCTTGGGTCTCGCCCCCTTTGCCCAGCTGGCTTCTTTGTGCGCGCGCGCGCGTGTGTCCTCCCTCTCTTTAATGGCAGCACAGAGCGAGAGAGAGAGAGTGATAGATAAAGAGAGAAAGAAGATACGGCGCGGTTTAACTGAAGGAAACGAGAGAAAAATGTTCAGCGGATATGGAACTAGAAACCCACACGTGAGTGAGCTGTGTGATGTTACCGCTCTCCCTCTCTCTCTCTCTCTCTCTCTCTCTCTCTCTCTCTCTCTCCCCGGTGTGGATGCTGTTAGCCGGAAGCTGCTAGCTGTGTGAATGCCTTCCTCCGGCCGCGTCCTGAACCTCGGACTAGTCCGATTAGCATCATGTAACATGTTAGCTAGATAGCTGTGCGCGTGATGATGATGTCTGACTACTTCCTGTGGCCAGGTCCTGAACCCATACAATATGGGGTCACGTGACAGCCACTGGGGGCTGAATTGGTGTGTGAGGATGTTAGGATCTTATCACGAGTAGATGTTTCAGTGATGCATGTACACACACACACACACACACACACACACACACACACACACACACGAAAGAGTTGGAACTTCTGATGGAAGGACTGTCTGGGTCTGTTCCACGGTCTTCTGGATGGGATGGAGTATCCAATCCAGACGTGCTGAATTCCTTCCACGTTCCGAGTGATGGAAGTGAGGATGGAGAACCGGTTTGCTCCGGAGGCAGAGAGAGACAGATGGAGAGGGGGCGTGGCATGGCAGTGTCAGGAAGGAGGTGGGCGTGGCCATGGTTTGTGTGGTGGCATGCGAATACAGGTTTACAGATCCGGTTCCACACTCAGTTGTAGATCCGGTTCTGCGTCATCGCTATATGAGATTCAACAAAAGGCTGTGGGTTCTTCTGAAGGAACTACGTCAAGCAGAAGTTCAGAGTGAAGAGGTCACGTTTCATGGTTCCTCAGTTCGTCAGTTCCGTCCTTTTCTTCTCTGTTGTCTGATGTCCTGGGTACTATTCTTGTTCTAGAAGGCACACCTGAATCCACCAGTTTAAGCAGTTGTTCTCGGTTTTCAATAGACTCAGGTGTGGCTTCTGCTCGGTTGGAATGAAAACCCGCCCCCACACTGGCCCTTTCCGGATTAGACCGGACACCCTTGTTCTAGTTCTACATGTCTTTCTTGTTCCTGCCTCTCGATCCTCCTTCCATGTTCCCTGGATCTAGATGCATATCTTAAGCTAACACTAATACCTGCGTAACTTGTCGTTTCCACTCAACTGTAAATGTGTGTGTGTGTACACCAGTGTTTGACCAAACAAAGGTTGTCATGTGAGACTTTGTACATCTCTCTCTCTCTCTTACACACACACACACACACACACAGCTGAGTGAGTAGCGTGTTTAGTTTACTCTGAGGTAAAAGGAATTATGATGTTATTAATTAGGCGTGTGGTGTTTTTCAGGAGCTGTACTACCTGGAGATGCAGCGTTTGGACGAGAAGATGGAGCGTGAGGAGAACGGAGGGAACGAGGGAACCAGGCGGAGGCTGAAGGTGTGCGTGGCCACCTGTAACCGAGCGGATTACTCCAAACTCGCCCCCATCATGTTCGGCCTCAAATCTCAGCCTGACCTGTTCGAGCTCGAGGTCGTCGTCCTGGGCTCGCACCTTATCGACGATTACGGGTACACACACACACACACACACACACACACGACACATACCCACAATGCACTGAGGTGTGTGTGTGTGGAAGACAGCATTTCAGCCTCTGCTCCATAATACACGTGACACAATGCATTGTGGGTAATCTGAATTAGGGTACAGATGAAATGATGATTAAAATGGCACCCCTCTCTCTCTCTCTCTCTCGCGCAGTAACACGTACCGTATGATCGAGCAGGACGAGTTCAACATCAGCTCCAGCCTCCACACCATCGTTCGTGGTGAGGACGAAGCAGCCATGGTGGAGTCCCTCGGCCTGGCGCTCGTCAAGCTCCCCGACGTCCTTCTGCGCCTGGCGCCTCACGTGCTCATCGTCCACGGCGACCGCTTCGACTCTCTCGCCGTGGCGACGGCGGCGGCCCTGATGAACGTCCGTATCCTGCACGTGGAGGGTGGAGAAGTGAGCGGCACCATCGACGACTCGATCCGCCACGCCATCACCAAACTGGCGCACTACCACGCCGTGTGCACGCGCGCCGCCCAGATGCACCTGCTCGCCATGTGCGAGGACCACGACCGGATCCTGATGGCCGGCTGCCCGTCGTACGACCGCCTGCTCAACGCACGTCACCGCGACGACTACGAAGACATCATCAAAACCTGGCTCGGTTCGTTTCTAATTACACTTACGGATACCAACTTTTATTATTAATAATAATAATAATAATAATAATAATAATATTATTATTATTATTATGTTGACGTGTCTTCAGAAGTCCGGATGCAGACTGATGTTTCGTGTGTGTGTGTGTGTGTGTGTGTGTGTGTGTGCAGGTGACGATGTGAAGGAGTCCGACTACATCGTGGCTCTGCAGCATCCTGTAACTACAGACATCAAGAACTCCATAAAGATCTACGAGCTCATGCTGGAAGCTCTCATCAGCTTCCAAAAGAGAACACTCATCCTGTTCCCCAACGTCGACGCTGGTGAGGACACACACACACACACACACACACACACACACATTAAATATGGGTGTTTCCCTGCAGATATGCCTTACTGTGTGTGTGTGTGTGTGTGTGTGTGTGTGTGTGTGTGTAGGCAGTAAGGACATGGTGCGTGCGATGAGGAAGAAGGGAATCGAGCAGCACCCGAACTTTCGCGCCGTCAAACACATTCCCTTCTCCCAGTTCATCCAGCTGGTGGCTCACGCGGGCTGCATGGTGGGGAACAGCAGCTGTGGCGTGCGCGAGGCCGGAGCCTTCGGGACGCCCGTCGTCAACCTGGGCACGCGCCAAACCGGCCGAGAAACAGGTGACCAACACTAAACCCTACTGAGCACTGACTTGGTAGTCACCCTAACTAGTGTAGATCTACACTAAAAGGGTTAGTGTTCTAATAGAGAAAGGACGTACACGTTATCCGTTTGGGACGGAGCCAAAGTGTGTGTGTGTTGTGTGTGTGTGATGACGTCGTCGTGTCTCGTGTGTCCAGGTGAGAACGTTCTCCACGTGCGTGACGCAGATACGCACAATAAGATCTACCACGCCCTGGAGCTGCAGTTCGGGAAGCGATACCCCTGGTACGGAACTCGGAACCGAAGAGTCTCGCTCGTTAACGTCTGAGGTTCTGTGGCGTGTGAGTACCCCCTCACTCTGTCTGTCTGTGTCCCCGCAGCTCCAAGATCTACGGAGACGGGAACGCCGTGCCGCGGATCATGAAGTTCCTGCAGTCCATCGATCTCTCGGAGCCGGTGCAGAAGACCTTCAGTTTCCCGCCGGTGAGGGAGGACATCGTGTCCCAGGATATCGACCACATCCTGGAGACTCAGAGCGCGCTGGGCATCGACCTCGGGGGCACCAACCTGCGTGTGGGCATCGTCACCATGACGGTACACACACACACACACACACACACACACACATCTAGAGGCTCGACTTCTCCCTGATCGGTTAAACGTTACACACCTGATATATCCATGGTTTGGGGCTTCGGGTGTGTCATCAAACCAAATCTTTATACCACAGTGTCCTCTAAACCCTGGACAGAAACGGTGTACAGTATCTTTTGTACACAAAGTGTCTTTTCCTTTGAAATGAAACGAACCTAAGGAACCTTTCAGGAACCTTTTAGCCGTTCATAAATTTTTCAGGCACTCAAAGTTTCTCGGGGAACTCTCAACTTTTTTCAGGTGCTGAGGAACTTTTTCCCGGAGCGTTTCCAGACACATGGGAACTTGTTCAGGGATTCAGGAAATCTGGACCTTTTTTCAGGGGATCAGAAAGCATACCAGAAACCTGGGAATTTTTTAGGAGGGACTTAGTTCAGGGAATCAGGAATGCGTCGAGTCACTACTTCACTGAGTCGCTGAGTGCTAGCGTGTGTGCCGGATCTCGGGGCCGTGTCCACACTCCCACTCTGTTTGTACTGTCTGTTTGCTCAATGTCCTGTCCTGTTTCTCTGATCAAACCCAACACCAGCATAAACCAGCTCAGGTCTGGCATGAGACCATGTTTAACAGCTCCTTCTTTTTAATAAGCCCCGCCCTCTGCTTTTCTATTGGCTCCCGCTTTTACGGTGTGTGAATTTTCAGGGTTAAAGTCCACGTACATTTCATTCAAGAGACCTGTTGTTAGATCGAATTTTATTGTGTGTGTTTTACAGGGGAAGATCATGAGGAAGTATTCTCAACCCAACCCTAAGACCTACGAGGAGAGGATGGAGCTCATACTGAGCATGTGCAAACAGGCCATGGCCGACGCCGTCCACCTCAACTGCAGAATCCTGGGAGTGGGTACGACCTGTTCATTCACCACCCACCTTACTGTCTGTCCATCCATCTATTCATCCATCTCACTGTCCATCCATCCATCCATCCGGCTGTTCATCCACGTGTCTCACCGGCCATCTGTCCAGCTCAGTTTTCATTCATTTGGAACATTTAGGCTTCTTTTATTTATTTATTCTCTCTCTCTCTCTCTCTGTGTGTCTGTGTGCGCTGTAGGGGTGAGTACAGGGGGCAGGGTGAACCCCCAGAATGGCATGGTGTTGGACTCCACTAAGCTGATAAACGAGTGGAGTCACATTGACCTGCGCTCTCCGGTGTCTAACTCGCTCCACCTCCCGGTTTGGGTGGATAACGACGGGAATTGCGCCGCACTCGCTGAGAGGAAGTTCGGTCACGGGAAGGGTGTGGAAAACTTCGTCACCCTCATCACGGGAACGGGTGAGGATTCTCGCGCTCCAGTCCCTCACTGAGATGACCTGTGTGTGTGTGTGTGAGAGAGAGAGAGAGATAAAGACCGTGTACCATGTCTGCACAGGAATCGGAGGCGGGATCATCCAGCACGGCGAGCTGATCTATGGCAGTACGTTCTGCGCCGCCGAGCTCGGACACATCATGGTGTCTCTGGACGGACCCAAGTGTTCCTGTGGGAGTCGCGGCTGCGTCGAGGCCTACGCGTCTGGGTTAGCGCTACAGCGAGAGGCCAAGAGACTGCACGATGGTAACACACGCACACACACACACACACACACACACACACACAGAGTTGTTTGACGGTTGTCATGATTTTACACTCCATAATGGTTGCATTGCATCAGCAGCTGTGTAGAAGTGTGAAAATAACCGCCGTCTGTCAGCCAATCAGGAGCGAGTATTCTAACGATGTTTTAATTCCAGAGGATCAGCTGGTGGTGGAGGGAATGAGCCTGAACAACAAGGAGCAAGTGAACGCATCACACCTCATCCAAGCTGCTGACCGCGGAAACACTAAAGCAGAGGGAGTGCTCCGTACAGGTGAGAGAGAGAGACACACACACATACACACACACACACACACACACATACACACACGCTCACTCACTCTCCTTTTTCTCATCTTCCCCTCTCTCTCTCTCTCTCTCTCTCTCTCAGCGGCGGCGGCTGTCGGTGTTGCGGTTGTGAACATCCTCCACACGGTGAACCCGTCTCTGGTGGTTCTGTCCGGTGTTCTCGCTCGGCACTACAAGAATCCCGTCACACAATTCATTAGCCAGCACGCTCTCTCCTCTGCCAGGGAGGTCAAGGTCTTGACCTCTGACCTCGACAACCCCGCCCTGCTGGGCGCCGCCAGCATGGTCCTGGACTACACGACACGCCGCACCTACTGAGACACTATGTACTGACACCGAGGACCAATCAGAATCTTTCTTTGTCTTTTTAGTATTCCCTGAAACTCTAGTGTGTTTGGGATCAAACATTCCGAAAGAGACGCTCAGAGACTCCGAGCCAATCCGGCGAGACGCTCAGAGACTTGTGGCCAATCAGACACTCTGAATCTTGCCGTATCTCTTCTGATTGGCTGTGAGCCTTGAAGCGTCTCTTCTGATTGGCTGTGACACTTGTATCTTCTTGATGAGCTTCTGATGAATCGCTGTGACCCTCCATGCCAAACAGGTGAAGGCTCACGGCCTGACGACCCTGGAGCCAATCAGACGGCACCTATTGAGACAGAAGGCCAGTTAGAAACCTTGTACAGTATTTGAGATCAAACAGAGCCTAGACCCTTTATTTCTTTTTTTTAATCTCTATTTCTTTCTCTATTGCATCTTTTTTAAAGTACTCGTATTTGTATTTTTCCTCCGTTAGATATTTATTTCCTAATTATTCGTCCTGGGCCCCGCCTTCCTGGTCTTCTCCTATTGGTGTATTTGGGATCAAACATTGAGTGGTGTTTATGGTAATTTGTTGAAGGACACACAGAGGGGCTGTGCTGATGACACTAACTTTAAGATTTTTGTAATAAGCCTAGATTTATTCTCTCTCTCTCTCTCTCTCTCTCTCTCTCATATCATCCCGGTCTGATCGGTATTTATTTCTCATCATGTGACTGATGAACACTCAGAAGAACGGCTTTACAATGAAGGAAGATGCGATTACCTCCTCTGTCACAATCCTATGTTCCAGTACTGTCTCGACCCCCTGGTTGAGTACACTTAGTGGTGCTCGAAAGTTTGTGAACCCCTTAGAACGTTCTACATTTCTGCATAAATATCATCAGATTTTCACACGAGTCCTAAAAGTAAATGAAGAGAACCCAATTGAACAAATGAGACAAAAATATTAGACGTGGTCATTTATTCATGTCATATTTACGTAGAAAGGTAGAAAATTCTACGGGGTTCACAAACTTTCGAGCACCGCTGTAGTTTTGTTTTTGTTCCGTTTTTTTATTTTTATTTTATTGATCATTTTATTTTTAGCACTCTAAAGGAAAGCGATGAGATTTGTGTTAAACAGAAACATATCAGTTATTTATTGGCACACACACTCGAGTGCAATTACGTAAGCGAGGGCGGAGCTTACCTTAGCGCTCGGCCAATCGCAGAGTTGTTTGTGTGATGTCGCTGCTGGCTTTAATTTCCACCGCTTAATGTTTTGCACTTCGTTGTTGGTTTAAGTTACCCAATTTAACTAGTAACTAACGCAATATATTCGCTAGCAATCTTATTTTATATTTATATTTATAATTTGGTCGAGTTAAATGCAAAAAAAAAAAAAAAGTTTTTCAATGGGCTGGTCTGATGTAAGTTAAGCCCCTCCTGTGTTTTCTCAGCCACGCCCATCATTCTTCCACGAAGGTCACAATACCATTAAAACAATACCGTACAAAACATTGTTTTGTTTTTCTTTAACACGCAAGAAACTCGAAATATCTGTGCGTCATCTGCGTTCGCCAAGGAGATATTTCTGGAACATCTGTCGGGTGCGGTTCTAAGGAAACAAAAATGAAGTGTCTGAAGAAAACAATCACGTTCCCCTCTCAGGTATGATCTGGTGTTTCATGTGAAAGGACCAGGAGAGACCTGAGCAGTCGGTGCACAGGTGTACACTCCAGTTTTAAACATATCTCTCATTCCATCACTAGAGAACAGGTTTGGTGATGATGGAAGGCATTGTTCAGGATGATAATACATCTCTCACCACAGAGCAAAGAGAGTTAAAGCTTTTCTTCAGGAAAGGAACATCAACTCCATGACCTTTATGGTGGAAATATTAAAAAAAAAAAAAAACGGTCCACGACAAGGCTCCGTCCTGCAGATCTCATCTCAATCGCTATCTGAGGAAGTTGGAACCAGCTTGATGGAGAATCTTCTTTTATATAAGTGAAGAACACGCCTCAGAGAATTCGGGCCTGAGGCGAAGCAACAACATGCTAATTGTATAAAAAAAAAACCAACACATTTTTGTTGATGATTCCATAATATTCTGGTCTGGAAATGAACGTGTCTGAGGTACATCTCATGATCTCATGAAACCTGAGTGTTCAGCTATTAAAACAAGAAAGGTTTTGTGTCACATCTGCGATTTTGTTGATTTCCTGCGAAGGAAAAAACGCCTCTAGGTGTGTTGAGTCCATCATGTGGACCAGGGGTCGGAATAAAACTGCTCACACTTGCCCAGTGACCGGTGTGTGAAGTGGAGCTGAGATAAACATCTTCACACAGCGCATCAGGGCTTCAGTGACGTCATCACAGCGCGTCTTCAGGATGTCTCCAGTTCCACAGAAGCGCGCGCACACATTACAGAGAAGAGCAGCGCCACGTCACGATACTAATCAAGTCACTCAAGTCCCCCCGCCACGCCCCCCGCCGCTTTAAATATCTTCAAATCACCTTTCATGTGATAAAACGTCCTGTTCCGGTTGGGTGAAAATTAAAAAGAACCCAGACCGAAAAAATTAATAATAATAATATGCAAATTAGGTCATCTATTGCGTCATCTGGACGCGCCGGTTTGTTTCCGAGCTTGTCCTTTAAAGCGTGACGCACACACCGCGGCTCGTGAAAACAGAGAGTGGGCGTGGCTTCGCGAGCGAACCCGGAAGTTCCGGCGCTGTCACGGTGTATGTGTGTGTGTGAGTGTGTGTGTGTGTATCTCTCAGTCCCGGTTCCAGGGTTTGTGAACTGCGTCTCCAGTTGTGTCTCCGTGTCTGAGCTGTACTCCTTCCCCCCCCCGGACTGAACATGCCTCTGCAGTTTGAGCTGTGTCCCGGCCGCATGATCGGACCAAATCACCCGTGTTTTATAATCGCGGAGATCGGACAAAATCACCAGGGGGACATCGAGATCGCCAAGAAAATGATCCGAATGGCCAAAGTGAGTAAACTTTACTGACTTCTTTATTATTCTCAGGCTGGAGGTAAAGATTATAGTGCAGTGCATGACGGGTCTTTACTCGGGGTTATTTTATTTCTCCATCAGATATCCAATCTGATAGACAAAGAGGACCGTGCTAATTCATTTCAGAGTTCGGTGGAAATCCTTTCACACAGCTTTGATCAGCTGGAGTGGGCGGGGCTGGTGTGTGTCTTAATTAGCATATACTCTCTCTCTCTCTCTCTCTCTACTGGAACCGACACACTCATTATTTATTATAATAATCTGATGAAACCGTATTATCAGAGGATAGGAATATATCTGGAATGTTAGGGCACTACACGGGGTGGAGTTCTCATCTCGTCCCCCTGGTGGTGTACATGTGTAGGGAGGAGGGAGCTGAATCCTGATTGGCTCACGGTCGAAGCTACACTGTCGTGTGTACTTCTGTAGGGATCAGAAATCTGCGAGGCCCCCTCCTGGCCATTTAGTGCACTGCGTAAGCGACATTCTGCTGTAATCAGAGTCGGTGTAAAGTGTCAGTGTCAGTGTAGTTCTGGTGTGCATGTGTTTCCTGTACTGTAATAAACTCACGCGAATGTTGTGCAGGATTGTGGTGCAGACTGTGCGAAGTTCCAGAAGAGCGAGCTGGAGTACAAGTTTAATAAGCGTGCTCTGGAGAGACCCTACACCTCCAAACACTCGTGGGGGAAAACGTACGGAGAACACAAGCGGCACCTGGAGTTCACACACGAGCAGTACAGGGAGCTGCAGCGTTACGCTCAGGACGTTGGCATCTACTTCACCGCCTCGGGCATGGACGAGGTCAGGGTGTCACACACACACACACACACACACAGAATAAATGAGATATTAAATAGAAAGTAAGTTAGATGACCTATGGGTTGTGTTTTCTTATAGACGTGTTAAACTATAATCCTTAAATCTACAGATAAACCAAAAGTACTGTTTGATTTCGAGTATAATGTCAGTATATTTTAATCCCAGCTTAATTGCAGTAAATTGCAATAACTGGATATACGTGTAGTTTTCATTAAACAGTCCTTTAGTGTCTAGAACTAAAAGAAACAGCAGAAAAGTAAGTTTAAATGAAGAAAAGAAAAAAAGCAAGTCAGTAATGAATAATGTCCCTGAATTGTAGTGAGGGGTCTGATCTGTCCCAGTGCTGGACTCTGTATGAAGATCAGTATTGAGTTTGAGCGCCCCCTGGTGTTGCACAGTGTGATTTCATCATTACTGAGTTCTGAGCAGCTTGTCCACTGCCCACAGATCGACTGTCCCTCAGGTGCTAACGGACCTGCTGTATCCACTTCTCTGGTTTTTATTACAGATGGCTGTGGAATTTCTTCACGAACTCAACGTGCCTTTCTTCAAAGTCGGCTCCGGAGACACCAATAACTTCCCGTACCTGGAGAAAACGGCTCAGAAAGGTGAGGCTCTTTTATTACGCATGCATTGTACACGATGCGTTAAAATGTTTTTAAAGGTTCAAACGAAGAACACTATTTTAACCGATTCCACACTTATATTTCATTTCAAAAATCATTTGGATTTCATTTGGATGGTGTGTGTGTGTGTGTGTGTGTGTGTTTCCCCAGGTCGTCCGATGGTGGTCTCCAGCGGGATGCAGAGTATGGAGACGATGCGGCGTGTGTATCAAACAGTGAAGAAACACAATGAGAATTTCTGCATCCTGCAGTGTACCAGCGCCTACCCTCTCGAACCCGAGCACGTCAACCTGCATGTCATCACGGTAACCTCACTGTCTGTCTGTCTGTCTGTGAGGGTGCGTGAGGGCGCCCCCCCTGTCCGTTTGAAGAATAAACGTGGTGTAATTACGCTTAATTAAATAATTAATTCTGAACAAAAATATCTCTTTGCCCTGACCAATAGGAATACCAAAAGGAGTTCCCGGACATCCCGATTGGCTACTCGGGTCATGAGACGGGCATCAATGTGTCGTTGGCGGCCGTGGCTCTGGGTGCGAAGGTGTTGGAGCGTCATGTGACTCTGGATAAGACCTGGAAGGGCAGCGACCACTCCGCCTCGCTCGACCCCTCTGAACTCGCCGAGTTGGTACGATCCATCCGAATCGTGGAGCGGGCGCTAGGCAACGGCATCAAAGAAATGCTGCCCTGTGAGAAACCCTGCCACGACAAGGTGAGGAAACACACACACACACACACACACACACAGATACTACTGTGATGAATTAAATGTCATGTTCAATATTGCACATTCTGATTAGCAAGCTTAGTGATTAGCAGGCACAATGAAGTTCTCCTATTTGGCATCACATCACTCTCTCTCTCTCTCTCTCTCTCTCTCTCTCTCTCTCTCTCTCTCTCTGTAGCTGGGTAAGTCTGTAGTGGCGAAGACGGCGATCCCTAAGGGAACCAAGTTAACCCTCGACATGCTGACGGTGAAGGTGGCCGAGCCGAAGGGCATTGCACCGGAGAAAATTTTCGAGCTGCTGGGGAAGAAAACGATGAAGGACATTGGGGAGGACGAGAGCGTGACCGAGAACGCAGTGGAGAACCACGGCAAACGAACCAAAGTGTGAAGAATCTCGAACTGTTGTGTGTGTCGCTGATCTTCAGCTGGGTGTGGATTGTCATGGTGCTATCAGCAGTGTGAGATCGAGAAGATCGTTAAAACGTCAACAAATCACCAAATAAACAATAAAACCCAAAACAAACTGGTGTCCTGTCTTCCCTCGGCCCGCCCCTCAGCCCGCCCCTCCACTGAGAAACAGCGTTACGGAAACACCACCTGCTGAGGCGTGATGCTTGTAGTTTGTGGGTGTGGCCTATAATGTTTTTAGAATTATATTCTATTCAGTTTCATCGATTTTTAGTGAAAATGAAAGAAGTGATTTTTCTGGGTTTGAAAACAAAAGTATACATTTTAAATGGAAAGATATTCACAATTAAAGTTGATTTCTTGTGATTTGTCTTCTCCTTCTTTGTATTATTTCTCTCCTGTCTTTATCTCCTCAGTCTTTCTTTTGTCCTCCTTTTTCTTTCTCTTCTCTCACCCTTTCTTTCTCTGTATCTGCCTCATGCTTTCTTTCATGTTCATATTTCTTCCCTCTCTGTTTTCTTTCTGTACCCACGTTCTCGCACATCTTTTCTTTCCTTCTCTGCTTCATTTCTGTTTCTTTTATTCACTTCTGTCTCTCTCTTCTGTCTTCTGTCCATCCTCCCTTTTTTAAATAGCATTTTCTTTCTCTTCTCCCCCACAATTTTCCTTTTTCACCGTCCTTATATATTTCCCTAATTTCCGTTCTTTTATCTGTCCCACACGCTTCCTTTCATTTCTCCATCTCTTCTTTCTTCATTTAAATTCTCTTCCGTTTCCTTTTTTAATTGAAGGAAATTCAACCCCCCCCTTCCCCTTCCTTTTTTCTCCCTCTCTCCCCTCCTCTCTCCCCCCCCTTCCATCCCCCCTTCATCCCCCCCTCCTTCTCTCTCCCCTCTTCAATCCCCCCTCAAACCCCCCTTCAATAACCCCTCCCTCCTCCCCAATTCCCCTCCCCAATCCCCTCCCATCTCCCATTGACGTATTACTAGTTAAATAATAATCGTGGGATTTGTTTTATACACACACACACACACACACAACAGAAAACTGTATTATTAGCATTAGCATTTTTTACGTTGAGGTAAGCGTTTCCTACTGCGCGTGCGCCAGATCACGGGACACTAAACGGGACGCGGTTTAGTCATTTCATTGGTCGAGCGCGGTCGTGTTCCTTGAACCATTGGCTGTTAGAAATGTCAATCCGAGTAGCCCAGCGCTGATTGGCCAGCGCTGACATTTCCGTTAGGACTGTCGTCATCCGACCCGCCCTCACTGACACTACCGACCGTCGACGAAGGCTGAAGCTGTAGCGGAGAAGCGGACGTTTCGGCAGGTTTATCAGCGCTCTGTGGGCCGACATGGATGATTTCGATATGCTCGGCGCGCCTCAGGACAACGCGGGAAATGGCGTCGGCGGGGAGGAGGACGATCCCTGC
The DNA here is from genome assembly GCA_012411365.1 of Ameiurus melas. NCBI lineage: Eukaryota > Metazoa > Chordata > Actinopteri > Siluriformes > Ictaluridae > Ameiurus > Ameiurus melas. The sequence goes on from CM022778.1 coordinate 17,628,595, forward strand.
CGCGGCTTTCCTCGCGCAGCAGGAGAGTGAGATCGCGGGAATCGAGAATGATGAAGGCTTCAGCATCCTGGACGGAGGAGAGATCCCACAGAGCCTCGCGGACAGCAACGGTCAGAGGAGTATTATTATTATTATTATTATCATCTTAAATGAAAGAACACGCTGTAGTGCGTTAGATTCAACTCTGCACTCCGCGGTTTGACTGAAACAATACCGAGTTCCCTCGAATCTCATGACCACCTCCTGACCGACATCGGCTGCGGATTAGTATTAATTCATTCCCTATGAAACGCACCCGTGTTGGGGTTGATGCGCCGTTTGGGGACGCGGTCGATGACATTAAAGCGGTTTTAATTTCCCCGCAGTAACGTTGTCCTCTCACCGATCACACGGTTACGACATTGTCCTGATTATTAATCTGTTCTTTTTATATTTTATAACCGATAGCGACAAAACTGTTCGGATTTTATCCCCCCCCATCCGTCGAGTGCGCGTGCGCAGGAGCGCTGTGACAGTGAAGTCTTGACGCCGCTGCTCGATTGTTGGCGCATGCGCAGAAACGCTCACACGCTCTCCGTGTCCGAAATGGTGCCGTGTTCTCTGTCCCTGTTCCCGCCGCGCCGTGTGGACACTTGCTTATCGCAGTGCATTGTGGGTATTGTCCGTCATAAATTTTTATTTGGCCTGTGTACTAAATAAATAAATAAATAAATAAAAAAACCCTGAATAAGGTGCTGGATGTACAGATGTGACGCCTGAGCAGGTTTTTACATTTTTTTAAAAATTTGAATCCCTTGTCCTCATCCTATCGCTGCAGGAAATGGAGGACGAACCCGGCGTATAAACGTCTGAATTACAGGATTTCCTGCTCTGCCTGAAAGTGCTGAAGCCCAGCAGAAACGCCGTGTGTGTGAGGAGAGGCTCGGTGTGCAGTGTGTGTGATTAGAGGAGAACCTTTGGACCCGAGGCTGTGTTTGTGTGTGTGTGTGTGTGTGTGTGTGTGTGTGTGTGTGTGTGAGACGGTGATTAACCAGGCGTGGTAGGGTTGTTGAGCTTTGACACCTGTTTATGATGCTAAACTCGACACATCTTTATATCGTACACATTATACAGGTATGAGTACGTTTATGGATGAGGTGTGTACCTGTGCAGTCCGGCGTGTCTCGAGGCTCACACTCGATTCGGCCTTAAATAAATAATGACGGAGGATGTTCTTTCGTTACACACACTGAAGCCAGCAGCCTCATTAAAGCCAGTGGAAACTCACACACACCTCTACTAGACCTCATCATTTATTATTGTTGTTACCGTCCTCAGGAAAGCTGCTCTGTGTGCAGGATAAAGTCTGTACAATTTCTCTTTACGTAGAGAGTGGGCAGGGCTAACTGAGAGGCTCGAAGCTCCGCCCTTACCATCACAAGGCGCAGGTCACCTGTCTCTTCCACACATCTTTTAGCAAAAAAAACCAACGCTTTAACGGTGTCTTCCAGTGACCTGAAACAGTCGTAGCGAGTGAAAGCTGTAGCGGCACGACAGCGGAGACCTTGTGGACGAAAGCAGAACTGCAGAACAGAAGAAGACCTAGTGAACGCTGACGTAAAGAAGAGGAGACTTCAAGTTGAAAGGGGACTAAATGGGTGTTACGTTGTGTGCGAAAGGACCCCTAAAGAGCTCAACTTTGTGTGCGTGCTCTTCCATGGATTCCGAGTTAGTTGCTTGGGCGGAGTCTCGCACAGGAGGCGGTCAATCACCCATAATCATTAGAATATTAGGCCACACCCATTAAGGCAGCCCTTTGAGTGTTCGAAATTTATTTTTGTGAATTTTCCTCTTTTGATTACTGACACACTTGTTATCGTGTGATGAAGGCGTGTGTGTGTGTGTGTTGTGTAACACTTCCTGCTGGGAGGGATGGAGGAGTGGAGATCAAAACACAGTGTTTCCTGTGGAGTCAGCGATTCAACTCCCGAGTTGTGGTTCTGTGAAATAAACTCAGTCAGAACAAACTGTACTCAGAGTTTAATGGATTAAGCTGTGACCTTTGACCTGTTACCTTTCTGTGTGTTCTCAGGTGGAGCACTGAACGGAGATATGCACGAGGTACACACACACACACACACTATTATTATTATTATTATTATTATTTTTAAACGCATTTAATAAGGAATAATTACAGCACAAAGTTAATTACACACACACACACACACACACACACACACACGCACACGCACTGTATCGGAATTCATCTAAAACAGCAATTAAAAACCCACACAGCACGATGTTGAGACGGCGAGTGTGTGTGTGTGTGTGTGTGTGTTTCCTCCGCAGACTAACGGCCCCTCTGACTTTTACGCTGCCATCTCCAGTGCTGACCGCATGCAGGCGGAGCCCGAAAGTCTGCGCAAGTGGAGGGAGGAGCAACTCGAAAGACTGGAGGTTCTGGGTAAGTGGGGGTGGCGTCCCAGTGAATGGGTAGGTGGGGCTTCACAGCCTGCCTGTATTTCATTAAGAGGCATTGGTTTAAATTTATGCCAGTTAACTTCGGTAACGTTATCACGGGCTGCGTCCCGAACCACTTCTCACACGGGCACTTCCTCTGCTGAAGGGAGGATAGAACAAAAAGAAAGCAGGGAGGAAGAGAAGAAAAATTCAGTTGAGAATCATCTAATGTGTGTGTGTGTGTGTGTGTGTGTGTGTGTTCAGATGCGAACTCTCGTAAACAGGAAGCGGAGTGGAAGGAGAAAGCGAAGGAGGAGTTGGAGGAGTGGCACGCTCGACAAGACGAACAGCTCGCTAAGACTAAAATCAACAACAGGTACACACACTCACACGCTCGCTGATGGACGCTGATAGAGACCCAGTAGGTGGCAGATGTAACACACACTGATGGGTACACACCCTGCAGAATAACAGCAGCAGTAATAGTTTCAGTCACACAGCTGTCTATTATTATTATTATTATTATTATAGTTAGCATTAGCCTAACTCACCCCTACACCTTCACACCACTAACTGTAGCATTAGCTTAGCTCAGAGCTAACCTACACTCGTTAGCACCCAGCGCTTCATCTTCTGTCTATTCCGATCTATTTCTCTAACACACTCACACTGTGTTCTGATTGGCTCTCACTAATAAAGTGATGTAATATGTCTGACTTCTCCTTGATTACTGTGTGTGTGTGTGTGTGTGTGTGTGTGAAAGGCATGTGCTGATAATCAGTTATCGAATCTATCCGATCCGTGATTATTTCGGTCACGACCACGATTCAGTTCTCTCTCGGTCAGCAGGTCAGAGTTTGACTCAGTGAATCATTTGGTTATTTCAGAGAGTCACTGTTTGAGTCCCCCATGAGGAGGTTCGCTCCTCTCATGACTATCGCGTCTGTGTTGGATTCGGTGAGTCTTTCGGGTTGGTCGCGATTCTCGTTTAGCAGGTCGGTTTGAGTCAGCGAATCATTGAGTCAATACAGTGATTCACGCCTCTCTTGTTCAGTGGGACATCGTTTGATTAGTGAGTCGTTTGGTTATGTCCGAGATTCACTCCTCGTGTTCAGCTGCTCTGTTTGATTCCGTGAATCTTTCGCTCCTGATCAGTGAGTCGGTGTTTGGATGATTCGTTCATGACGGAGATTTTCTCCTCTCTCGTTCAGCAAGTCGGTGTTTGACTCCGCGAATTCAACAGTGACTCACTTCCGTCTTGTCCGGTGGTACGCTGTTTGAATCCGCGAATCATGTGGTTATATCGGTGATTTGCTGCTCTCTCGTTCAGTGAGTCGTGTTTGATTCAGTGAATCTTTCAGTCAGGATCGGGGTTCAGTGAATCGGATGATTCGGGGAATTTAATGAGTCCCATTCGAAATAAGTGAAAAGGGCGAATAAATTTGACTGAACAATGAAAGACGGGTAACGGGTCGGGCGATCGGCAAACCGGCATAAACGGGGCAAAGCAGGAGTCCGAGTCGCGTTCACAGAAAACAAGAAACATCAACTAGCGCTATGGACTGGGAGCGGAGACGCCAGCGGGGACTAAATGCACTGATCTATAGTTTAACCACGTAACATTAACCACGTATCTGACTCTACTGTATCTACTGTAATACTCGGCGCGGTGTATATCCCCGATACAATCCGCCGCGTAGAACCCAACAGAACCTTTCTGCACTCAAGTTACAGAGTGTTCCGTTCTCTCAGCGGTCAGTTACAGGCCTAACATCGGCTCCTCGAGGAGCTCAAAGAGGACCACATCACAGTATTATTGTTTACTCATGTCTTTATTTACAGTTATATCGTGTCTGCTTGGTAGCCTGCGCCTGCTGGATTGAAACTAATGTTCAGTGTTAAATAAATATTTAGAAATTGTAGTTTTTGAAACTGATTTTTTTTTTTTGAAGTAAGACAAGAGTCAAAAGCACATTTTGAAAAAAAACGTCCAAATAAATGGAAAACACGTGTTCGGTATTCGGCTTTGGACAAGAATTGTCATTTCGGTGCATCCCTGAATCAAAGTCCTCAAACGAATCCGTGAACGAATCGTTTAACAGAAATGACTCCCGCTCTTACGCGTGGTTTGCACATGCCTTTTTATATTTATATCAAACATCTGATTGTAATGGTGAGTGAGAGTGTGTGTGTGTGTGTGTTCGTTCTCCTTTCACTGCTCTCTCTCTCTCTCTCTCTCTCTGTGTGCTCTCTCCTGATTGGCTGCCTCTCCTTTGGCGGATTTTTCCAGGGTTTTGGACGAGGATTTCTACAAACAGCCCTTCGCTCACCTGATTGGTTATGTGTATGTTTGCTCAACTAACATCCTTTCTTTTCTTTTCTTCCTCACACTCGTCCATCTCCTTTAACACTCGTCCATCTCGGCTTTACCGTCATCCCCCCACACACACACAACGCACGCACTGGCTTCACTCTCAGTTCAGGTCCATTTGTGTTTCACTCGCGCACACTGACGCATGACTTCCACTTGTTTTCTGTTTGGCGTTCTCCTCCGTGGTGAACGTGTGTGAGGACTCGGTGTTGTGTCGTGTGTCGTTCGCGTCACCCGTGCGTTTATGACGTTTCTGTCGTGTGCTGTTCTCATTTTTCCGTCAGATATTTTTCTTTTCTTGAATGGATTTGAAATAACGATTCTGTAATGTCTCTGTTACAGGAGAAGTTGTGATGGACTCGTTTGTCCGAAGATTAGCATTCGTAGAATTAGCGTTAGCTCAGGCTTGTTTTCAGCGTCCGCGTGTCCGGCCATCCTGCACAACTTAGAAAAACAAACAAACTGATGATGATTTCCTTTTTTCATCTGGCGTTAGCTTGGCCCTGGAGCGTTAGCATTATCTTCCTCCTAAAATGTTTATCATAAACGTGGACCTGTAGCGTTAGCCTACATCAGTAGGATTAGCCAGCACCTCTAGCTTTAGTTTTAATGCTAGCTTCTAGCTGTGGTGTTAGCATATCCCTGTAGATTTAGCTCATGCTTTTTATTATTGTATATTTTTGGTTAAAATAATCGAAATTCCTTTTGAAATGTTCTTGTGAGGTTTGAGTTTGCCGGACACGTTGGTGCTGTAAATGCAGGCGGACGGTTAGTGTCGCTGTAGCTTTAGCGTAGCTAGTCGTGTTCGTGTGTGGTTTAGAGGGTCAGTGTTTCGTAGGCTTTTAGCCTTAGCGTTAGCCTTAGCCCTGCAGCCCTCATGTTCGCCCACACGTCCGATGCTTCATTATCCTCCGACTGGGGAGGAAAAAAAGCACTATATTATTCTAAAGAACGTTTCGAGAACGTACCGCATAGCGAGCAATGACGTTTTACTGGTTACCCAAGCAGCACCACCAGCTAAAAAGTAAGGCGTTGCTAATTATCAGCGTTCACAATAATGTTGCAGCGTAAACGATGAAATATCCCACGTGATTCATTTATTCGGTGCATGAGGAAACTCTCCCGTCCAATCAGAGTCCAGGGGGCGGGACTTGTTTGCGAAACGGCGGAGAAAATGACACGACACGTTTTTCTTCTTTAGTATGTGTTTGAGTAACAATTTAGATTTTTCAAGTTAAATCGCTCCGCCCCCTTTTGGGCCACGCCCTTCATTAGGCCACCCCTCCATAATTCTTGTTTTTGAGGAGATGGAACTGTAGCAGAAAGCTGCCTTTAGAAGTGATGTAACAGACTCGGTGTGGTTTAAAGGAAGTGGGCGTGGTCTCACAGGAAGACCGGTTTACGGTTAGCTACGTTAGCCTCGTTGGCTAACCCTGATGATGATGATGATGATGATGATGATGAAGGCTGCAGGCTAAGCGCGCTGGGAGGTGATCATGACAGACTGTCTTATCTCTTCGTTTCTTCCTTATTTCTTTTTCTTTTCCTCCTCCTCATGCACGCTTTCCCCTCGTCCCTCCTTGCATCTCCTTTACTTTTCATTTCCTATATTTATATCTGACTTGTGCTCTGTTTCTTCCTTGTGTTTCTTTTCTCTATGCACCTTTTAAGCACTCATATTAACCATCCTTGCTACCGCCTAGACCAGTTAAGTAAAAAAACAGAACAGAATCATCATGATGATTATTTGAAAAAGTAGGAGATGATTAAAGGGGAGAGTGAATAAGTTCTGAAGAAACTGCTAATGGCTAACTTTCTTTCAATGCTAAGGTTCTGGATATTGTTGTTGTTGTCATGGTGATGTGCTGGTGGTTTTGGTCGTGTGTGTGTGCGTGATTGGGCTTGCGACCATGAAACATACTGGCTCTCATCCTCATTTTGCTCTGCGCGTGTGTGTGGTGTTGTTGTTGTTGTTGTTGTTTATTGTTGTTATTTATTATTATTATTTTTATTATTATTAGACACTTAGCTTGCCATGACTTGTAATAAACCGTAACAAATCCTTATTTTAGTCAAACACAGCCCGTATCCAAGCAACCAATCAAGTCTCCATCTTACGGACACTCCGCATCCCGATTAAGTCAGTTTGTGCTTGGGGGCGTGTCCTAACTGATCGTCCAATGGAACGCTGCGTAGCACTTGCGTCAGTCTTTACTCAGTCCGCTGTAGTCTGAACTCCACCGAAACACGTGCCGTCATGACCGCCTCCTATCCTTCTCTGATCGGATTGGACAGTGAGGGTGAGCTCAGGTGGGCGTGTCCTAAATCCTATTGGCTGATCTGGAAGTAAGGTCAGACCCTCAAGTAGCTTCAAACAGTAATGCATCCGTCAATGCAAAACGTCATTGCTCGCTTCGCAGACTTTATGCAGCCAGACCGCCTCAGACGCTCGACTCGACTCGTCTCAACGTTTCTTCAACAAATGTTTTTATATAAAAACTGGACAGCTGGAGCGGGATGTCATCAGTATAGCAGTGATCTGAGAAGCCATGAGACTCAATCACAGGCCCCAGAGATGTAATATAAAAAGAGCAGTGGACCCAGAACCGAGCCCTGGGGAACCCCAGTTGTGAGTTACTGAGATTCAGAAGCCCCGCCCCTCCACAATAGCTTCTGCCTGAGAGATATGACTCCACCCAGCGCAGAGGCGTTCTGGTCTGATGGTTGAGTGTTAACGGCAGGTGGAGTAGGATGAGGACGGAGGATCTCCAGGTCGATCCTGTCTAGACGGAGCGGTCTCTCTGGAGTGTCTGCTACTGGAGCCGGACTGCTCGGTGTCCAGGAGGTTGTTCTGTGACTAACGTGATTAAAGAGAGCCGATTCAAACTTTCCAGCCGTTACCCTCTCCGCGCACGTTACCTTTTATGGAGTTTTGTGGGCGTCACTAAATGCCAATGAGCCGTGTCCGGATCAACACGCACACCCGAGTACGAAGAAACGCAGCGTTTCGGAAACGTCCGTAAACCCGGCTGACGATCTCAGGGACAGTAAATGGTTTGGAACAAAGATTTACGTTTTCACCGAGTTTCAATAACGCAACGAAAAAGAACCCGTAGAAATGTTGAAGTCTCATTTACAGAATCCTCTTTCAAACATTTCTGAAGAGTTCTGTAGGAATTCATGTCCAGATTTCTAATCGTGTGTGTGTGTGTGTG
>CM022778.1:17651619-17661619 GCA_012411365.1 Ameiurus melas
TGAGATGTCAGAAATTCTAGAGAATGTCAGTAGTCCTGTAGGGAGTCAGTAATAACTATACGATATGGCGTTCTCTAAGGTCTCGGTGATTCTATAGGACGTGATATTTCTATATTTGTGTATATATATATATATGATGTCGGTCTTTGCGTAGTGTCAGTAATGATGTAGGATGTGATATTCTGTAGATATCAGTAATTCTGTAGGGTGTCGGTGATGTTCTATAGAATATGATGTTCTGTAAGATGTCAATAATTCGATAGTGTCCGTAATTCTATAGGGTGTCAATAGTTCTAGAGAAGGTAATGAACTCTACAGGGTGTCGGTAGTGTATGTGATATTTGTATAGCATGTGATAGCATGATGGTTATTCTACAGGGTGTCAGTAGTTCTACAGGATGTAATACTCTACAGGGTGTCAGTAGTTCTACAGGGTGTCAGTATTTCTACAGGGTGTCAGTAGTTCTACAGGATGTCAGTAGTTCTACAGGATGTAATACTCTACAGGGTGTCAGTAGTTCTACAGGATGTCAGTAGTTCTACAGGATGTCAGTAGTTCTACAGGATGTAATACTCTACAGGGTGTCAGTAGTTCTACAGGATGTCAGTAGTTCTTCAGGATGTAATACTCTACAGGGTGTCAGTAGTTCTACAGGATGTCAGTAGTTCTACAGGATGTCAGTAGTTCTACAGGATGTCAGTAGTGTATGTGATATTTGTATAGCATGTGATAGCATGATGGTTATTCTATGGGGTGTCAGTAATTGTATATGTGGTTTTCTGGTGTTGATACAGGGACAGCTTGTCTGGTGTGATTAGTCAGCTTCTATCAGTAATCGGCTCTTGGCACTGCCAACATGGTCAACTGACCTCCACTACACGACGTAATAATTCATGTACAGCTCTGCCAAGTCCCTCTCTCTCTCTCTCTCTCTCTCTCTCTCTCTCTCTCTCTCTCTCTCTCTCTCTCTAAAAATATACCTAGTGTTCTTTTGTTTATGGACACACACAGCCAAGTGGAAATGGAAATAGAAGCATGATCAGCTGCCGTGACTGACACACACAGAGCGCTCAGTGTGAACCGTGTCTCTCAGTGGTAACACACACACACACACACACACACACACACAGGCAGCGTACTAAGCGAGTGTCCCTGAGTGTTAGACGTTCGCAGCACACTGAGCTCGCTAACACGCTGTGCTTTTTAAATAGCAGGTGGAGTCACAGAGAGAGAGAAGTGAGACGAGGGGACAGATGGAGAAAAGGACACGGTGAGAGTGTGACGTCTTTATAAAGCACTTTGCCAACAACGCAAGGCTGTTAATCACAATTAACACTCACACTTGCGGCGTGTGTATCGGGATCGGCGCTACGTGCTGCGTTCAGCGATCCTGCTAAAACCTGACGACTTCTAACGTCCCAGCGAACACGCAGCGTCTCGCACCGTCGGTATACTCCTTTAACATCCCGACCTTGTGCTGTAAGTACACTACATGCGCCCAGATGTGCTTTCATCACAGATATAAATATTCACACCCTAGTTACCTGACGGAGTGCACTCTCTTCATAAGTAAGTGCCCCCTCGGTCTCCTTCCCGCTTGAGCCCACACTCGGTGTTGACTTCGGGCTCCTCTGCAGCTGGGCAGATCGAGTAGATACTGTAATTACCGTCACTTCTGCGGTGTGTGAACTCATTACAAAGTGAAAGATAACCGGTACATTCCTTTTTGATTTAAATATTTATTTCATTAGCGAGCTTGTCTGACGCTGATCAGTGCTTCTGATGAAGGATTTCACTCACGACTAGCTCGCGTATTAACACGCCGGGGTGATTGTTCAGGCGAACGGCTGCTGGCGTTCTCGATTTATCCAGAAGGCTTTCACAGAACACAGCCCGACGTAAAACGGACTTACTGTTGCTAATGTTATCGATGGCTAACCAATCATGTTCGAGAATGAGTCTGCACTTTTAACAGTACACGTTCTAGCGTTCTAGAACTGCAGATGTATTCGATCCGTAATGAACAAGGCCGAATACAGATTTGCGTCATCGCCGTAGAGAACGCGCTATTTACGTCGAGAGATCGAACCTGATCAGTCATAGAAGCTGTTCCCTTAACTCCAACAACACTTTGCATTCGATCGAAAAGAGCATCGTGAGACGAGGAGCAAGGAGGCACGGCCCTGATCGGAAGGTCGTAGGTCATTTACTACTTTAACCTGCGCTTTTTTTTTTTTTTCTCCAGTACCGTACTGAGGCTTAAATCCTGACTGGACGTTTTCATGAAGGTGATTCCTATCCAGGTAACGTCACTGCTCCACTCCAAAAGCTTTCAGTAAACTCTGAGTGCACCTGGAGGGAAGAAACAAGACCCAAAAACGATGAGATGGATTGTTTGGAAAGACGTTTACACAGATAACTGTTTGATTTTTGACAGGACGGAGAGAGAAAACTCCGTCATGGAAGACAAATGACGTCTCCGCTGACTAGCTAATTGGATAATTACCAGTTAGGGTATGAAATAGAACACACACACACACACACACACACACACACTGATCAATTTGGCTAATACGTTGCTGTAACAGAGCTAATAAATTTTATGTTACAGATTATGCTGCTTTTAACTTTATTCGATTACACACAGAGAATATACATACAGAGATTCATAAACACTGACGTTTTCCACACCACTCGGGTCACTGCTGTACTTCCTAATGTGGGCTTCGGTTCTAATTTGCGTCGCGTTAAACGGGTGATTAAGTTCGAAACCGAGCTTAAAGCCGCCCAGTAAAACGAGCTGTGCGCGCTGATCGCTGGTCCTTCGCCGCTCTTGCTGTGTGATCAGCTGGTAAATGGAGTGTGTAGGATCTGCCTCTGTCGGGAACGCTCGCTAATTCCAGTTAATTCCTTGGATGCCCTGACGTGTAGTGTGTTAACCGTTACAGCGCATTAAAGTTCCCGCTCGGTGAGGAGCGCAGAAACGTCCCTTATCTTAACACAACGTGGACATCGGAGACGTTTAACCTGCTCTCGTCCCCTTCCTGCCATCGTGACGGCTGTTCCGTTACTTTCGCAGCTCGAGTGATGAGCGCTTGATGAGGAAGCGAGTCGACATCGCTGTAGTCCACAAAGGCGGATGCAGGTTCCTGTCCAACATGACGGATGTTTGAGAGAGAACTGGAGCAATAAAATATTCCATATTTCAGAACTAACGTGATTGTGTTCACATTTGAGCCTTCATTTCTGGACGCCCCCACACATGCACGACAACTGATGGAGCACCTTACTCCGCTACCCCGTTTCTCCAAGTAGACCAGTACTGGAGCCTGGATATCTACACAGACACGCGGAATGCAGGGGCCTAGGAGTATTACACCAAGTTAATAGAGTGACTTGGAAAGATAGGACACTGGGAATATAAATCCCCCAAAACATACGACCTTGGGAAAATAAATCCTGGGAAAGAAAGGGCACTGGGAATATATGCAGGATGAAGCATAAGATTGATGCTAAAGCTACACACACACACACACACACACACACACACCATTGAGATTGGTGTTTAAAGTTCACACACAGTTGAGACGTTATTTTTAGAGTCCTGTTATAAACAGAACAGAGACACTGACAGAGGAACAAACTTTAAAGTAAAACCTTTTATCACTCGTTCAGGCCGAGGGATTAGAGCTGAGTCATCAGAGAGAGAGAGAGAGAGAAAGTGAGAGGGGGGAGAGAGAGTGCGCAGGGGGAGTGTGAGAGGGGGAGAGAGAGAGAGAGAAAGTGTGAGAGGGGGGGAGAGAGAGAGAGAGAGAGAGAGAGAGAGGGGGGAGAGAGGCGAGGGGGAGTGTGAGAGGGGGAGAGAGAGAGAGAGAGAAAGTGTGAGAGGGGGGGGGGAGAGAGAGAGAGAGAGAGAGAGAGAGTGTGAGAGGGGGAGAGAGAGAGAGAGAGAGAGAGAGAGAGAGAGAAGGATAATGCGGGGAAAAAGACAAAGTGAAACAAAAGAATTAATTCTGAATGCACTGATTACCCAAATTACAGACATCGAGATAATAATAATAATAATAATAATAAAAATAAAGAAATTGTTTAATAAAGAGACATTTTTCTGGTCAGAATTTTTAGAAAGTTAAATAACTAGTGTTGTAGCTCGCGTGTCCTGATGGGACGTAACTGTTCACCGCGTCACACTAACAGTCAGCAGGCTAGAGATCTAACTCCCACGGTGTTGGTGGTGGACGTGATGTTGGCTCACACTGACGCCGTTGTTCTCTAAACTCTGCTCATTTTCTCAAACTGTTCAACTCCCCACGTCACCCTGTTCTGCTGGCTGACTTCGCTAGCCTTAAGCTATGTTCTTGTGCCAATTTCCGTCGCGGTCGTCGCTCAGCCGTTTAACACCAACTGGAAAATTGCACAGCTTGTTTCTGTGTGTGTTTAATTACAGTGAGATGCATCATGGGTAAATAAGGAGAGAACACATATACTCAATACTTATAACAATAATAATAATATTAATTTCTGAATAAACGTGACTCATAATTAAAACCGCATGATTTCCAGGAACCGCTAGCATGAACAGTGAATTAGCATCCAAGGCTAAATGTTTGCTAATGAGCATGCAGTAGTCCACTCAGTAAAAGTGCTGTGCTGCATAAAACCCACAGAACATCAGAGCAGGAAAGCAACGAGTTTTCATTTGTCTAGAGAATTAAAATAGAAATTCTGTGTCCACTGCAGGAGTTTTCCAATCCGTTTCCGGTGTACTTTCTTTTTCTCACGACGGTACATGTTGGTGTTTGATGGTGAAGGTTATAGTTTGTGGGCGTGTGTGATGGTTTTTTGTGTGTGGGCGTGTGTGGGCATGTGTGATGGTTGCCGTGTGTGCAGGACGTGAAGTGTAGTGGAGAATGAGTGTGGGCGTGTGTGATGGTGGGCGTGTGATGGTGGGTGGGTGTGGGGGCGTGTGTGCAGGATGTGAGGTGTAGTGGAGAGTGGGTGTGTGTGTGATAGTGGGTGAGTGTGGGCGTGTGATAGTGGGCGTGTGTGTGGGCGTGTGATGGTGGGTGGGTGTGGGCGTGTGATGGTGGGTGGGTGTGGGCGTGATGGTGGGCATGTGTGCAGGACGTGGGGTGTAGTGGAAAATGAGTGTGGGCGTGTGTGATGGTTGGCGTGTGATGGTGGGTGGGCGTGTGGGCGTGTGTGATGGTGGGCGTGTGTGATGGTGGGCGTGTGTGATGGTGGGCGTGTGATGGTGGGTGGGTGTGTGGGTGTGTGTGAGGGTGGGCGTGTGTGAGGGTGGGGTGTGTGATGGTGGGGGTGTGTGGGTGTGTGTGATGGTGGGCGTGTGTGATGGTGGGCGTGTGTGATGGTGGGCGTGTGTGGGTGGGTGTGTGTGATGGTGGTGTGGGTGTTGTGATGGTGGGTGTGTGATGGTGGGCGTGTGTGATGGTGGGCGTGTGATGGTGGGTGTGTGTGATGGTGGGTGGGTGGGTGTGTGTGGGTGTGTGTGATGGTGGGCGTGTGTGATGGTGGGCGTGTGATGGTGGGTGGGTGTGTGGGCGTGTGTGATGGTGGGCGTGTGTGATGGTGGGTGTGTGTGATGGTGGGTGGGTGTGGTTGTGTGTGATGGTGGGCGGTGTGATGGTGGGTGGGTGTGTGTGGCGCGTGTGATGGTGGGCGGTGTGATGGTGGGCGTGTGTGATGGTGGGTTGTGTGATGGTGGGGGTGATGGTGGTGTGTGTGATGGTGGGTGGGTGGGTGGGTGTGTGGGTGTGTGTGATGGTGGGCGTGTGTGATGGTGGGCGTGTGATGGTGGGTGTGTGTGATGGTGGGTGGGTGTGTGGGTGTGTGTGATGGTGGGCGTGTGTGATGGTGGGCGTGTGTGCAGGATGTGAGGTGTAGTGGAGAATGAGTGTATGGTGCAGTATGATGAATGTTTCTATTGATTTCAGTGTGTTGTCGTCTCTCTAAAGAGGTTTTTATCTGTGAAACTCTGGATGTAGTGATCTGCTCTCCACAGACGTCCTCACGCTCTGAACATCAACACTTAACCTCCTCTCTAAAATCAATACTGATTCAGTGCTCTCGCGTCTCACTCCCTCTCCTCACTCCCTCTCCTCACTCCCTCTCCTCACTCCCTCTCCTCCCTCTCCTTACTCTCCCTCACTCCCTCTCCTCCCTCTCCTTACTCTCCTCACTCCCTCTCCTTACTCTCCTCACTCCCTCTCTCCCTCTCCTCACTCTCCTCACTCCCTCTCCTTACTCTCCCCACTCCCTCTCCTCACTCCCTCTCCTCACTCCCCTCTCCTCACTCTCCTCCTCACTCCTCTCCTTACTCTCCTCACCCCTCTCCTCCCTCTCCTCACTCCCTCTCCTTACTCTCCTCCTCCTCTCTCCTCACTCCCTCTCTCCCTCACTCCTCCTCACTCCCTCCCTCACTCCCTCTCCTCACTCCCTCTCCTCCCTCTCCTTACTCTCCTCACTCCCTCTCCTCACTCCCTCTCCTCACTCCTCTCTCCTCACTCTCCCTCACTCCCTCTCCTCCCTCTCCCTCACTCTCCTCACTCCCTCTCCTCACTCTCCTCACTCCCTCTCCTTACTCTCCTCACTCCCTCTCCTCACTCCCTCTCCTCACTCCCTCTCCTCCCTCTCCTCCCACTCCCTCTCCTCACTCTCTCCCCTCTCCCTCTCCTCCTCACTCCTCTCCTCACTCCTCCTCACTCCCTCTCCTTACTCTCCTCATCTCCCTCTCTCTCATCACTCCCTCTCCTTACTCTCCTCACTTCCTCTCCTCCCTCTCCTCACTCCCTCTCCTTACTCTCCTCACTTCCTATCCTCCCTCTCCTCACTCCCCTCCTACTCCCTCACTCCCTCTCCTCACTCCCTCTCCTCACTCCCTCTCCTCACTCCCTCTCCTCACTCCTCACTCCCTCCTCACTCCTCCTCCCTCTCCCTCACTCCTCCCTCCCTCTCCTCACTTCCTCTCCTCACTCCTCCCTCATTCTCCTCACTCTCCTCCTTCACTCCTCACTCCCTCTCCTCACTTTCCTCCCTCACTCCTCCCTCACTCTCCTCCCTCCCTCTCCTCGCTCATTCTACTCACTCTCCTCCTTCACTCCTCACTCCCTCTCCTCACTTTCCTCCCTCACTCCTCCCTCACTCTCCTCCCTCATTCTCCTCACTCTTCCCTCACTCTCCTCTCTCACGCTCCTCCCTCTCTCTCCTCACTTTCCTCCCTCACTCCTCCCTCACTCTCCTCCCTCACACCTCCCTCACTCTCCTCACTCACTCTGCTCCCTCACTCTCCTCACCACTCCTCTGCTCCCTCACTCCTCACTCACTCTGCTCCCTCACTCCTCCCTCCCTCTCCTCCCCCACTCCTCCTCCCTCCCTCCCTCACTCTCCTCCCTCACTCCCCACTCTCTCCACTCCTCCCTCATTCTCCCCACTCTCCTCCTTCACTCCTCACTCCCTCTCCTCACTTTCCTCCCTCACTCCTCCCTCACTCTCCTCCCCTCCTCCCTCCTCCTCGCCATTCTACTCACTCTCTCCTCCTCCCTCACTCTCCTCCCTCCCTCATTCTCCTCACTCTTCCCTCACTCTCCTCTCTCACGCTCCTCCTCTCTCTCCTCACTTTCCTCCCTCACTCCTCCCTCACTCTCCTCCCTCACACCTCCCTCACTCTCCTCACCACTCTGCTCCCTCACTCTCCTCACTCACTCTGCTCCCCTCACCCTCCCTCACCCTCCCTCCCTCCTCCCTCCCGCACCTCCTCCCTCACTCCTCACTTCTCCCTCACTCCTCCCTCACTCTCTCTCCTCCCTCACTCTCCTCCCCTCACTCTCCCCCACACCTCCCTCACTCTCCTCCCTCACTCTCCCCCACACCCTCCCTCATCTCTCCCTCCCTCCTCACTCCCCTCCCTTACTCTCCTCCCTCCCTGCTCACTCTTCTCCCCCACTCTCCTCCCCCACACCCTCCCTCCCTCCTCACTCTCCTCCCTTACTCCTCACTCTCCACGCTCACTCCTTCCTCACTCTCCTCCAACCATCCTCACTCACTCTCCGCCCTCACTCTCTTCAGTTACTCACTCCTCTGTTACTCTCCTTCCCCACTCCTAACTCCCTCCCTCTCCTCCCTCACACTCTTCCCTCCCTCCCTCTCCTCCCTCCTCACTCCCTCTCCTCCCTCACTCTCTTCCCTCCCTCCCTCTCCTCCCTCCTCACTCCCCTCACTACCCCTTATTCCCCCTTACCCCTTATTCACCCCTACTTTCCTTCATTTTTCTCTCTCTCTCTCTCACACACACACACACACACACACACACGCACATCTAAATTAGTTATTTCTTCTCCTGTCCCCTTTTCGCTTCAGTCTGTGTCATTGTCCTCATGAAGGTCATGGAGTCATAATTGAACTCTGCTCCCTGTGTGTGTGTGTGCGTGTGTGTGTTGTGTGTGTGTGTGTGTGTGTGTGTGTGTGTGTGTGTGTACATGCAGTTAGTCACACTGTGGTTCACATGAGGTAAAAGAACATTGCAGGGTTTTGGTCCAGTTCCCTGGTCTATAATCTTTAAACGGTGTGTGTGTGAGAGTGTGAGAGGGAGAGGGAGAAAGCGAGAGAGAGAAAGCGAGAGAGAGAGAGAGAGAGAGCCTGTACCCCCAGGGGGAGAAAGAATGCAAGAGAGGATCAGGCGAGCAGAGGAGTGTGAATCAATCATGTTGCTGTTTATACACACACACACACACATACACACAAAGCATGACTGTGCACATTTGCTCTGCCTAACCTCGCTGCACCTTTGAGTGTGTGTGTGTGTGTGAGAAAGATGGAGTAAAGAAGGTAAGGAGCCTGAGACGGTAGCCCTATTTGGCTGGGATTAGATTTACATGCTGCACTGCAGTAATTCCATCTTTAGCAGCTCCGCTGTGATTTTATTTCTGTCAGGATCGGCCGTGTCAGCGTTTCTCTCCTCTCCCCCAGGCCTGAGAGAATCTTAACCCACATCACACCACCTCCTGATACTTAACCCACATCACACCACCTCCTGATACTCAACCCACATCACGTCACATCACCTCCTGATACTTAACCCACATCACATCACACCACCTCCTGATACTTAACCCACACCACCTCCTGATACTTAACCCACACCACCTGCTGATACTTAACCCACATCACATCACCTCCTGATACTTAACCCACATCACATCACCTCCTGATACTTAACCCACATCACATCACCTCCTGATACTTAACCCACATCACATCACACCACCTCCTGATACTTAACCCACATCACATCACCTCCTGATACTTAACCCACATCACATTACACCACCTCCTGATACTTAACCCACATCACATCACACCACCTCCTGATACTTAACCCACATCACACCACCTCCTGATACTTAACCCACATCACATCACACCACCTCCTGATACTTAACCCACATCACATCACCTCCTGATACTTAACCCACATCACATTACACCACCTCCTGATACTTAACCCACATCACATCACACCACCTCCTGATACTTAACCCACATCACACCACCTCCTGATACTTAACCCACATCACATCACACCACCTCCTGATACTTAACCCACACCACCTCCTGATACTTAACCCACACCACCTGCTGATACTTAACCCACATCACATCAC
Organism: Ameiurus melas; assembly: GCA_012411365.1. NCBI lineage: Eukaryota > Metazoa > Chordata > Actinopteri > Siluriformes > Ictaluridae > Ameiurus > Ameiurus melas. The sequence continues at coordinate 17,661,301 of CM022778.1, forward strand.
CTCCTGATACTTAACCCACATCACATCACCTCCTGATACTTAACCCACATCACATCACCTCCTGATACTTAACCCACATCACATCACACCACCTCCTGATACTTAACCCACATCACATCACCTCCTGATACTTAACCCACATCACATCACACCACCTCCTGATACTTAACCCACATCACATCACACCACCTCCTGATACTTAACCCACATCACACCACCTCCTGATACTTAACCCACATCACATCACACCACCTCCTGATACTTAACCCACATCACATCACCTCCTGATACTTAACCCACATCACACCACCTCCTGATA
>CM022778.1:17664119-17669119 GCA_012411365.1 Ameiurus melas
GCAGGACAGAAAAAAGACGTTCATTTAATGTGATTTTTCTTCTCAACACACAATCAATACCAGTACACTAAACTCCACTTCAGCTCCACAATCGCCCCAGGCCAATAAAATAAATACTGTACGAGAGAGAGAGAGAGAGAGAGAGAGAGAGGAGTCAGAAATAACCATTTTGGAATAACAGAACCGGGTCAGTCCATCTCCAATAATTGTAAAGTTTGTTGCATGACCATTTTAAGATTTCAATTTATTTTGAGTGACTTCCTGTGCGTATTTGCATCGCTAAACCACCATCTACACGTTTTCACTTGGCTTAAACATTCATTTGTAATTCCATATTTGGATAAAATCTATTCTCACACACACCAACTGTACACCTGTACCAGATAGATGAGGGTTCTTCAGATCTGCCCCTCGAGGTCCACCGTCCTGCTGAGTTTAGCTCCAACCCTAATCAAACTCAGCTGAACACGCTACCCAAGCTCTTCAGGATTAGTAGAACATGACATGCAGGTGAGTTTGGAGGTTGGAGATAAACTCTGTAGATCTGAAGAACCCTGTGATGGATCATGCTTCACTGTTGCCAATATCAAATGTTGTAATAATTTAGACCTCACTGACAATCATAAACATTATTACTGTAAAATACGGTTTATTTGTATGATGTTATTCTTACATTACATCTGTTCATTTGTGTGTTCAAAATGCATGAATGAAGTAGGTTTTTCCCCAGATTTCCACTAGCCCTAGCTCTGTGACTCGTAATATTTCAAACACAAATTTTTTACAGTAGAATGCTACTACAGAGGACTTATTTCTGCCAAAATTTCAGGTTCGTATCTGGTCCCCCACCAGAGATATTCAACCTGAACTTGAGCGGAATTTTTAAAAATCATATATATATATATATATATATATATTGTATATTGTATATAATTTTTTCAATAATTTAATATGTTTAATAACAATGTTAGTGTGATAAATAAAAAGTCAGATAGATGGACACACTGATGCAGAAGTCATTATCGTTGCTGAAGGAAGTTTGACGTGTTAAACTAATATAAATTCTCTGTATGAAAACACACACGCACACAGAGGAATAAATATGACGGTAGACAGTGGGCATTATTAATCTCCCAGTTTGGATGTGATCTAATGGAGATATGAATGTGTATTTTAATAAAACGGTCAGATTTGATGGTTAAACCTGATGTTAGTGTGATGATCGTCACATCGCTGACAAAACAAGAAGTGTTGTATTTTAATATTTATATACATGGCACCATTTTATTATTTTCTTCTCCAGTGACTCTTTACTGCGATGCCGTAACTGTTTACGCTGCTGCTGTAAAACATTATAGAAGACATTAAAGAAGGTGTTGGTGTTAGTCAAGTTTTACGTACCAACGCGTCTGCTGTCTGTACCGTACCTTTAAACCTGTTATATGTAAATGACCTCGGTCGTGATTGGCTCACCTCTTTCCATGTAAAATGAGACACATCATACACTAGCATGTCATTGAGGTCCATGTATGGAAATGTGGCTATAAGTGAGTCCATATTTAGACGCATGGAAGCCATTTATGGAATTTTGGGCATCATTAAGGTTGTATATGGAAATGTGGGCATCACGATGTCCATACATGGATATATGGGCAGTATTGAATCCATCTACAGTATAGAAACATAGCGGTCATATATGGAAGTGTGGGCATCATTGTGTCCATACATGTCATTTCGGTCCATATGTGAAACTATGGGCTTGAGGAACTCCATATATGGACGTGTGGACATTACTGGAGTATGAAAATAATGTTGTGTCCATGTATGGGAATGTTGGCATTGTTCAGTCCATATATGGAAATGTGGGTGGTGGCTTCGTGGTCAGGTTCAGGGGTAATGGTATATTAGTGGAATATGTTTTAAATTGCTTACTCTGTAGGGCACTTCACGGTTAGGGCACTTCACTTTATTCGGTTCTCAGCACACAGATGTCATTTCTGTTTAGTAAAAGGTTACGGTTTAATATGCAGGCCACAAACACAAGTCAACAACAGAGTGTATAGAGTATGAATATAGTTTATGGTGTGTGTGTGTGTGTGTGTGTGTGTGTGTGTGTGTGTGTGTGTGTGGCACTGATGCTCACTCCCACTTGCTCTATATCTCTCGTTGTTGTTGACAATTTATTCGATGGGACAAACGCTGCCTGTGGCAAAAACAGTTTGTGCTGAGAACACACACACACACACACACACACACACACACACACACAGAGCCCTTTTATGATCCTCTGATGCAACCATTTTCAATTGTGTTCAAACACACACACACACACACACACACACACACACACACACAAATGACATGGCACTGATATCCAGGGATTTTAATGTGAAACTGCACACACTGTGTGTCCTTAATGAGATAAAACCCCTGAATTTGCAGAAAAGAGAAGAGATACCACAAGGGGGCAGCAAACACGCACGCGCGCATGATAGAGAAGCAGTGAAATGTGGATAGAGAGAGAGAGAGAGAGAGAGAGAGAGAGAGAGACACACACGGACGGGGAGAGAGGGATGATATCCATTATTTATAAAAATGCAAAAAAAAAAAAGGCCAATCAACTTCTGGAAACATCTAAAAGAGAGTGACCCACATTCATATCATTATACACATATAGTACACACCAGTCCCCTCGTCCAGCTGGTCCTGAGTCACGCCACGGACACAGTCAAGACTCGGGAACAGAGGAATTTTGCAAACCCTAACAGAATGACACTTGACGTTCTGAATAAAGACTTCTAGTCTTCTAGGAAGTCAAAAGTTGCGAGTATTGAACTTGTTTTGAAAGGCGTGAGTCAGGCATACGGAGAACATGTCCAACCCATCTGAGCTTTTCTGCCATCATGGCTGTCGACATGTTCACTTCCACAAGGAGCTTCGCAGGAGTTCGCGCTCACTGATGTTCATGATTTTTCAATGAACTGAACTTCTCACCTGTGAGGTGAAGGATGGTAGTGCAGTAGACGGAGAACAGGGTAGGGGCGAGGACACACCCTCGTCTGACTCTGATGGCAAACCCTAAACGTCTGGGTTTCACCGCCGCACTGCAGAGTACAGTGGCTGACACGGCGTTCTGCAGCAGTCTGAATATACAGACGGATCTCCATGATGTTCCTGTTAGGGTGAAATGTACTCAAGACCGAGCCAGAATGTTCCCAGCTGTGGACAGGACGGAAATGCCACGCTAATTTCCACAGTCTGTTTTGTCCCCTTTCTTAAATATGGAGACATTGAGGGCATCTCTCATGTTCAAGTTCTGCTGGGATTTCCTCCTTATCCCGTATTTCCAGGAGCAGTGCATGGACGAGGACACGGATATCTCAGCCGCTTGCCTTTAAGATTTCGGCTGGAAATCCATCAGGGCCAGTAGATGTTGTTTCTCATCTTCCTGATACCATCTTGCACCTCTCTCAGGCTGGGTGGTGCTGCCAGTTCCTCCTCTCTTGGTTGCTTATGGAGTCAGTGAAGGTGAAGAACCTCCATCTCACGGATAGAGTCCCTGCTCAGGAGATCCTCACAGTGCTTTTTATTTTTTTAATCGTTGCATCATCCTTTCAGCATCGTAAGCCCATCTGTGGAGCAGAGGATGAAGAGTATGCAGCTGTAGAAGGTCCATATACCACTTTGTAGCATCAAAGAAACCTCTGGTGTCCTCAGATTCTGCAAGATGTTGAACTTCCAGGAACTTCCTTCACCACCACCGCTTCTTCTGGTCCCTGACGTCTGGTCCTTGGACGATGGCATGAGCTGAGATTCAGAATGGAGCTGCACTCCTCTTTTACATTCATTCTTTCTCATTGTTTTTCTTTTTAGTCCATTTTGTCATTCTTCATTTCATTCGATTTATTTTATCGTGCTTCTTCATGTCCCTCTTTTCTCTCCTCTGTCGTTTGATTCTTTCATCTTTTCAGTCATCAGGATCATGAACGCGTCCCATTTTAACATTAGATCAGGTGGAGCAGATCATTTTCTTCTTGGATAATAAATTCAACCCCCCACCACCCCCCACCCCCCAAAAAAGACTGCTGTGACCTTTGACCTTGTTTGATGTCATCAAATTGCTGCACAGTTAATTGTTGCAGATGAACGATTCATCTCTTTATCCTACAACAGAAATTAATTATTCAAAAGTGCTGATGCGGAATCCCCCCCCACACACACACACACCTCCATCTTCTCTCTCTCTCTCTATCTCTCTCTCTCTCTCTTTTTCTCTCCCACCCCCCTTTTTTTTCTCTCTCCCTGACCCCCCCCCTCTCCCCACCTCTCTGCCTATCTCTCCATCTTTCCCCACTTTTTCGTGCTGTGTGTCCGCTCCACTGACTTGACCTTGCCTTTCGCTCCCTCCCTCCCTCTCTCTCACTCGATTCTCTCCCCTGCCAACCCCCACCTCTCTCTCTCTCTCTTCTTGAATCTCTCTATCCAGTGTTTAATTAGCATTCTATCAATGATGTAATGTAATGATACATCGATGATGCGCTACAGTTACGCTCAGCACTCATAGGGTTTATATGCCTTGTGTGTGTGTGTGTGTGTGTGTGAGTTGTGTGAGTGTGTGTGTGTGTGTGTGTGTGTGTGTGTGTGTGTGTGTGTGTGTGTGTGTGTGTACAATTTCTTACCTCATCAGCGTTTCTGTACCTGTCAGTCGTAATGCTGCTGAACTGACTGATCTCCAAACCAGGAACACACACACACACACACAACACACGAGAATGGGATGATGGTAGAAATGATAAAGTTAAAGAAAAGGAAGAAGGAAAGAGCAGGGAGATGGATGGATAAATAGATAGATGGATAGATGGATAGATGGATAGATAGATATGCAGTAGAAAGAAACTATGAAAGAAATTAATTGCTATATAACAAAACTACAAAAACAAAGATAAAGTGAAGGAAAAAAGGAATGGAATGAAAGACAACAAAGCGAGAGAAAGGAAGAG
>CM022778.1:17676619-17684119 GCA_012411365.1 Ameiurus melas
CTGACCACTCTGACTGACTGACTCTCTGACTGACTGACTCACTGACTGACTGACTCTGACTGACGACTGACTCACTGACTGACTACACACTCTGACCTGACTGACGACTCTGACTGACTGACTGACCCTCACTGACTGACCTCTGACTATTGACCCACTACTACTACTGACTGACTCACTGACTACGACTCTCTGACTGACTGACTCTGACTGACTGACTGACTCACTGACTGACTGACTCTTGACTGACTGACCTGATCACTGACCGACTCACTGACTGACCGACTCTCTGACTGACTGACTTCTGACCTGACTACAGACTCACTCACTGACTGACTGACTCTCTGACGACACTGACTCACTGACTGACTGACTGACCCTCTGACTGACTGACTCTGACTCACTGACTGACTCTCTGACTGACTGACTCTCTGACTGACTGACTCACTGACTGACTGACTGACTCTCTGACTGACTGACCGGACTGACTGACTGACTCTCTGACTGACTGACTCTGACTGACTGACTCACTGACTGACTGACTGACCCTCTGACTGACTGACTCACTGACTGACTGACTCACTGACTGACTGACTCACTGACTGACTGACTGACTCTTCACTGACTGACCTCTGACTGACTCTGACTGACTGACTCTCTGACCTGACTGACTCACTGACTGACTGACTGACCTCTGACTGACTGACTCACTACCTGACTGACTGACTCTGACTGACTGACTCTCTGACTGACTCTCTGACTGACTGACTGACTGACTCACTGACTGACTGACTCTGACTGACTGACTGACTCTCTGACTGACTGACTCTGACTGACTGACTCACTACTGAACTGACTCACTGACTACTGACTACCAACTACTCTGACTACTCTACTGACTGACTGACCACTGACTGACTCTGACTGACTGACTCACTGACTGACTGACTACTCTGACTGACTGACTCACTGACCGACTGACTCACTGACTGACTGACTGACTCTCTGACTGACTGACCTCTACTGACTGACTCTCTGACTGACTCTGACTGACTGACTCTCTGACTGACTGACTCATCGACTGACTGACTGACTCTCTGACTGACTGACTCACTGACTGACTGACTGACCTCTGACTGACTGACTGACTGACCTCGACTGACTGACTACTGACTACCTGACTGACTATCGACACTGACTACTTGACTGACTGACTCTCTGACTGACTGACACTGACTACTACTCACTGACACTACTGACTCACTACTACTACCTCTACTGACCGACGACTCACTGACTGACTCTGACTGACTGACTCACTGACTACTGACTACTCTCTGACTGACTGACTCACTGACTGACTGACTCACTGACTACTGACTGACTCTGACTGACTGACTCTCTCGACTGACTGACTCTGACCAATGACTGACTGACTCTCTGACTGACTGACTGACTCACTGACTGACTGACTCTCTGACTCACTGACTCTCTGACTACTGACTCTCTGACTGACTGACCGACTCATCGACTGACTGATCTCTGACTGACTGACTGACTCACTGACTGACTCTGACTGACTGACTCACTGACTGACTGATCATCGACTGACTGACTCACTGACTGACTGACTCTCTGACTGACTGACTGACTCACTGACTGACTGACTGACTCTTGACTGACTGACTCTCTGACTGACTGACTCACTGACTGACTGACTGACTCTGACTGACTGACTGACTGACTGACTGACTGACTGACTGACTCTCTGACTGACTGACTCACTGACTGACTGACTCACTGACTGACTGACTGACTCTCTGACTGACTGACTCTCTGACTGACTGACTGACTCACTGACTGACTCTGACTGACTGACTCTCTGACTGACTGACTCACTGACTGACTGAGACTCACTGACTGACTGACTCACTGACTGACTGACTCACTGACTGACTGACTGACTCTCTGACTGACTGACTGACTCACTGACTGACTGACTCTCTGACTCACTGACTCTGACTCACTGACTCTCTGACTGACTGACTGACTCACTGACTGACTCACTGACTGACTGACTCACTGACTGACTGACTCACTGACTGACTCTCTGACTGACTGACTCACTGACTGACTGACTCTCTGACTGACTGACTGACTCACTGACTGACTGACTCTCTGACTGACTGACTCTCTGACTGACTGACTGACTCACTGACTGACTGACTGACTCTTGACTGACTGACTCACTGACTGACTCTCTGACTGACTGACTCTCTGACTGACTGACTCACTGACTGACTGACTGACTCTCTGACTGACTGACTCTCTGACTGACTGATTGACTTCTGACTGACTCACACTGACCCCTCACTGACTGACTGACTCACTACTGACCCTGACTGACTGACTCTCTGACTGACTGACTCACTGACTGACTGACTGACTCACTGACTGACCTGACTCATCGACTGACTGACTCACTGACTGACTGACACTCTCTGACTGACTGACTCACTGACTGACTGACTGACTGACTCTCTGACTGACTGACTCACTGACTCTCTGACTGACTGACTGACTCACTGACTGACTCACTGACTGACTGACTCTGACTGACTGACTCTCTGACTGACTGACTCACTGACTGACTGACTCTCTGACTGACTGACTGACTCACTGACTGACTGACTCTCTGACTGACTGACTGACTCACTGACTGACTGACTGACTCTGACTGACTGACTCACTGACTGACTCTCTGACTGACTGACTCTCTGACTGACTGACTGACTGACTGACTGACTCTGACTGACTGACCTCTGATTGACTGACTGACTGACCTCTGACTGACTCACTGACTGACTCTCTGACTGACTACTGACTCACTGACTAACTGACTCTCTGACTGACTGACTGACTGACTCACTACTGACTGACTCTGGACTGACCTCTGACTGACTGACTCACTGACTGACGACTCACTGACTGACTGACTGACTCTGACCACTGACTGACTCTCTGACTGACTGACTGACTCTCTGACTGACTGACTGACTCTCTGACTGACTGACTCACTGACTGACTGACTGACCTACTGACTGACTGACTCTGACGGACTCTCTGACTGACTGACTGACTCACTGACTGACCGACTCTCTGACCTCACTGACTCTCTGACTCACTCACCTGACACTGACTCTCTGACTGACTGACTCACGACTCTGACTGACTGACTCTGACCGACTGACTCACTGACTGACTGACTCACTGACTGACTGACTGACTCTGACTGACTGACTCTCTGACTGACTCTCTGACTGACTGACTGACTGACTGACTGACTCTCTGACTGACTGACTCACTGACTGACTGACTCACTGACTGACTGACTCACTGACTGACTGACTCACTGACTGACTGACTCTCTGACTGACTGACTCTCTGACTGACTGACTCTCTGACTGACTGACTCTCTGACTCTCTGACTGACTGACTGACTCTCTGACTGACTGACTGACTCACTGACTGACTGACTCTCTGACTCACTGACTCTCTGACTCACTGACTCTCTGACTGACTGACTGACTCACTGACTGACTGACTCTCTGACTGACTGACTGACTCACTGACTGACTCTGACTGACTGACTCACTGACTGACTGACTCTCTGACTGACTGACTGACTCACTGACTGACTGACCTCTGACTGACTGACTGACTCACTGACTGACTGACTGACCTCTCGACTGACGACTCTCGACCCTGACTCTGACCTGACTCTCTGACTGATTGACTGACTGACTCACTGACTGACTGACTCTGACTCTCTGATGACTGACTCTCTGACTGACTGACTCTCCGACTGACCACTGACTCGACTGACCTCTGACTGACTGACTCTCCCTCTGACTGACTGACTCTCTGACTGACTCTACTGACTGACTGACTCACTGACTGACTGACTCTCTGACTCACTGACTCTCTGACTCACTGACTCTCTGACTGACTGACTCTCTGACTGACTGACTCACTGACTGACTGACTGACTGACTCACTGACTGACTCACTGACTGACTGACTCACTGACTGACTGACTGACTGACTCACTGACTGACTGACTCTCTGACTGACTGACTCTGACTGACTGACTGACTCACTGACTGACTGACTCACTGACTGACTGACTGACTGACTGACTGACTGACTCTCTGACTGACTGGACTCACTGACTGACTGACTCTCTGACTGACTGACTCACTGACTGACTGACTCTGATCCTGACTCACTGACTGACTGACTCTCTGACTGACTGACTGACCTACTGATCACGACTGACTCTCTGACTGACTGACTGACTACTGACTGACTGACTTCACTGACTGACTGACTCTCTGACTACTGACTCTCTGACTGACTGACCTACTGACTGACTGACTCTCTGACTGACTGATTGACTCTCTGACTGACTGACTGACTGACTGACTGACTCTCTGACTGACTGACTCTCTGACTGACTGACTGACTCACTGACTGACTGACTGACTCACTGACTGACTGACTCACTGACTGACTGACTGACTCTGACTGACTGACTCTCTGACTGACTGACTCACTGACTGACTGACTGATTCTCTGACTGACTCACTGACTGACTGACTCTCTGACTGACTGACTGACTCTCTGACTGACTGACTCTCTGACTGACTGACTCTCTGACTCACTGACTGACTGACTCTCTGACTCACTGACTCTCTGACTTACTGACTGACTGACTCTCTGACTCACTGACTGACTGACTCTCTGACTGACTGACTCTCTGACTGACTGACTGACTCTCTGACTGACTGACTGACTCTCTGACTGATTGACTCTCTGAATGACTGACTCTCTGGCTGACTTGACTCACTGTCTGACTCTCTGATGGACTCACTGAGTGTCTGAAAGATTTGACTCTCTGACTGTCTCAGTGACTCAAGTTGACTGAACTCATCGTGCTCCTCTACCAGCTCTCTTTAATACATTAATAATTTTATCCATAACAAAAACCCAGTCTTCGAGATATTACCCATAATGCATTGTAAATCCATTACACAGCAAATGTTTCTCCATACTGTATAGCCACTTCCTTTTGCTGCATATATAATTGAGCACAGCAAGGTTGCCAGGTCTGAGGTTTCCCTGCAGATGTTATGGTTGGGTTTGATTCTGTTGGTGAATTCATTTGTTTTTTTGATGAATGTAAATGTCATTTTTAAAAAACTAAAAACCCAGCTAAGCAGTGTGTAGAGATGATGAGTAAGCATTACTCGCTAATTCAGGTGATTAGGGCGGAGCTTACGTCGTCATTCACACGCTCAGCGGTCACTCGGAGACGAGCGTGAACTACGCATGTCTTGCATAATAACGTCTGGTGTAGCGAGAGCCTCGTTTTCATTTCCCAGAGAGCGTCCCGCTGAAGTGCTGGCAGCGGTGCGCGATCACGGCCGATATCCCGTGCCAACTTCCTGTTCCTCTTCTTCTCTTCTTCTCCCAGGACGAGGAAAGGAACAGATCATCCTGAGTTACATTTTAGAATAACAATCAGGAAAACAGAAAACAATAACACACTGCTGTCCTGCTCGCATGTCAGACGTGATTGGTCCATCTATCTAGTGACATCACAAACTGACGACTTGGGGGTGTTTTCCTAATTTGCATATTCACGTGTATCCGTCGATCCTGCCATTTTTAGTTCTTTTATGAGCCTTTTTTTCCATTTAATCCTCTTTATAGAGTGTCTTCAGGGTTCATTTAAGGAGTGGTGTTTTTTATTATTATTATTTTTTAGTTATTTCATTAATCTCACAATATGAAAATCAAAGTCCATCTCCAATTGTGAGCTGCAAAACCCATCCATCCATCCATCTTCTACCGTTTACTCCTTCTTCAGGGTCGCGGGGAACCTGGAGCCGATCCCAGGGAGCATCGGGCACACACAAGGCGCGGTTACACCCTGGACAGGGTTGAGCTGCGAAATCTAAACTAATAATAATAATAATAATGTGTATTTTGTACACACACACACACACACACGTTATCACTATAATTCTACAAAGAGTTTGGACTACAGAGATAAAATACACACACTATTACACACACTTCCAGACACTCAGGTTGCATCATGTGGTTTGTTGTTAATTCATTTCCTGTTGTTGGTTTTCGGCCCATGAGCCGCCTCGGAACAGTTTCTCTTGAGTAGTTCTGCTAATAAACAGCACCCGCTGTGTCTCTGTGTGTGTGTGTGTGTGTGTGAATGGTGTCATGAGGCGTGCGTGTTTGCTCGAGCCTTTTCCCCGTAAGTATTCGAGCTGCAGTTTGTCATGTAGCTAGTTGTATCATGACAGCTATCCATTAGCATGCAAATTAGGTTGTATTGTCAGGGTGATTAGCATGCTGGCTATCAGTTGAGAGATTAGCGAGGGATTGTGTGAGGTTCTCGGTGTAACGGGAAGATCTGCGTTTAAAATCAATTTACAGACGTGTGATACGGCCCTGACTCACTCACTCACTCACTGACCCAATGAGTAACTCACTGAGTCACTGACAGACTGAGTCACTGACTGACTCACTAAGAGACTCACTGACTCACTGATATACGCACTGACTGTGTTACTCATTCACTAACTAATTGACTCACAGATTTACTCTCTAACTCACTCTCTGACTGTCTGACTCTCTGACTCACTCTCTAACAGTCTGACTCTCTGACTCACTCTCTAACAGTCTGACTCTCCGCCTGACTCACTGACTCACTCTCTGCCAGACTCACTGACGGTCTGACTCACTCTCTGACTCACTCTGACAGTCTGACTCACTCTCTGACTCACTCTCTGACTCACTCTCTGATAGTCTGACTCTCTGCCTGACTCACTGACTCACTGATGGTCTGACTCACTCTCTGACTCACTCTGACAGTCTGACTCTCTGCCTGACTCACTCTCTGACTGACTCACAGGTGGCCTGACTCTCGGAGCTCTGTGCAGATGTGAGCTGATGTTGACTGCAGCGATACACACATTTCATTTGGTGTTGTCTCGGTGAGGAACGCCACCTGGAGCTGGAGTGTGTGTTTCTGACTCGTTTTTCTGCCACGTCAACAAACAGAGACGGTTTTCTTCATTTCCACTCATCACTCAGAGCAGCTTGTAAAAACTCGGCAAGGGAGAGACTTTTGGAAAGATCTCCGAGGATCTGGAGGACGACGGAGAACCGTCAGAAGTCCACATGGAGTCCTTCAGAACATCCGAGAGAATGAAACGTAGTTACAGTAGGTCTGACCGTCACAAAACACACAGTCGTCGATTAGTAGTCGTGCGTGAGTGTGTGTGTGTGTGTGTGTGTGTGTGTGAATGTGTGTGTGTGTGTATGTGTGAGTGTGTGTGTGAGTGTGTGTGAGTGTATGTGAGTGTGTGAGTGTATGTGTGAGTTGTGTGTGAATGTGTGTGAGTGTGTGTGTGA
>CM022778.1:17696619-17699119 GCA_012411365.1 Ameiurus melas
CCACCTCACTCACACACTCTCGGGCCCGAGCGTGATCGCACACGTGTTGAGAGAACACAACAAGATTCCTTTCTCTCTCTCTCTCACACACACACACACACACACACACACACAAAAACAAAACACTGCGTCCGTTACATGATGTGAGCGCGGTTGGACGGAGAAGACTCACAAAGATCAGATCGTTAGTACACAGAGCGTCTTTGGAGGTGGGATGAAGTGGGTTTTGTGGGCGGGGTGATGGGGTGAAGTGGATGACCAGCCAGTCAGTGCTCATTAATTTTAATTGGACACACAATGCAGAGTCTGCTTCCTGTAAGCGCCGAGATAAACAACATCCAAAATGAATTAAATCCTCAAATTACAAATTCACACACTCGCACTATTATCCAAAGAAAGAGCAGGCGAAGTTAATCATAATTGCTAACGGTGTTAGCCCCCCCAGCTCCCCAACACACACACACACACACACACACACACACACACACACACACAGGTTAGTTTAACTTATGCTTCAGTTCTTCCTGCACAGCAGGGTCATTATTTTACCATTTTAACAGTCACTATTCACTCTCTTCACTCTATTTCTCTCTCTCTCTACACACACACACACACACACACACTCTATTCTCTCTCTCTCTCTCTCTCTCTCACACACACACACACACACTCTCTCTCTATGTGACAATACCAGCTCACACATGGAGTGTAATGGTCTTTAAAGTACCCAGCCAGCTCAGAATCAAATCCTCACCTTCCAGCACTCGGCTTTTTACACTTAGTTTAGCACAGGGACGAAACGGTTTCCGCTTTCACGATAAATTCCTGGCGGTTAGTATTATAGTTAATTATCGTTCAAACCGTGTGTGATTATCGGGATGTGTAAAACTGATGGTAAATGTTGTCCACACACACACACAGCACGAGGCTGACGAGGTGCAGTGTTAAACATTGAGCATGGAAATGGACGCTACAATAAAAAACTGAACGTGTCTGCTCGATTCAGCACGAACCGAATGAGTCGCAGCAAAGAGCAGCAGGGTTGAGGGTGAGGGTTGTGAGGGAGGGTGGAGGGGGGGTTCTGGGGGGGTAGAAGGGTGTGTGGGCTGGGGTGAGGGTTCTGACGGGGGTGGGGTAGAGGGCTGTGGTGAGGGTTCTCGGGGGAGAGGGACATGGTGAGGGTTCTGGCTGGGGGTGGAGGGCGTGGTGAGGGTTCTGGCTGGGGGTGGAGGGGTGGTGAGGGTTCTGGGTGGGGGTGGAGGGGCGTGGTGAGGGTGTTCTGATGGGGGGGCACAGCAACCTGCTGAATTTGTGATTTGTGCTTCTCTGGAATGTCGCTGATTATGTGAATCCAAAATGATGACGCATGTGAATCGGTGCGATGACGTAGTGAAGGGATGGGGAACACGCTAGCAAATGGCTGACTGGAGGTGGAGGGGTGTGTGTGTGTGTGTGTGTGTGTGAGAGAGAGAGAGTGAATGACTGATATGACAACAAATGGGGAGGGAGGGAGAGAGAGAGAGAAAGAGAGAGCGGGGCAGGACGCAGAGCGACGCCGGTGGAATGTGTAACGAGCCCCGGCTGCGGCAAGCACGAAGATCCGCTCCACCTCTTCATCCTGGTTCTCTCTCTCTCTCTCTCTCTCTCTCTCTCTCTCTCATTATACCACGGCATTCCCTCTGTGTGTGTGTGTGTGTGTGTGTGTGTGTGTGTGTGTGTGGGGGAGAGATTCCTCAAAACCCACCGATTCTGAGCCATTGCTGTTTTAGAGCTGGATTTCAGACTAAATAAATGCTCTCTCTCTCTCTCTCTCTCTCTCTCTCTCTCTCTCTCCACACATGTTTGTTAACCCATTTATTTAGGCGGTGTCTACAAATTCTAAAAATGATATCATAACGATATGTTCTTATTTATAGCTCTATAAAGTGAGCGGATGTGGAACTTGCGTCGTCCCCCCCCCCTCTTCCTCCCTCTCTCTCTCTCTCCCTCTCTCTCTCTCTCTCTCTCTATTGTTCAGCACTCTGCTGGTGCTGCATTGCGCTCGCGCGGCTGTACAGGGACCAGAGAAAGGGATGTGTGTGTGTGAGAGAGAGAGAGAGAGAGGGTGTCAGGGCTGTGCCATGCCGCATTCAAATAGTGTGTCTATATCTGTCCAAGATCGTAGTATATTATTATTATTTATTATTATTATTATTATTATTATTATTAACACTTGGCCGTGCTTGTGAAGGGAGATCCATGTGGGGCTGAAGAAGTTTTGATTTAGTTTTAGTTTTTCTTTAACAGGCCTTGTTGTGTTTTTTTATTCCTCTTATACCACAACAATTCATATTTTATTCAATAACGAACAACACTTCTCACTTTTTAAATCGATTTTTAGATATACTAAAGGTACTAAACATGCACCCTTTATCCCAGTACCAGTACCACTACACCACCCTTTATCCCAGTACCACTACACCACCCTTTATCCCAGTACCACTACACCACCCTTTATCCC
>CM022778.1:17704119-17721619 GCA_012411365.1 Ameiurus melas
AGAGAGAGAGAGAGAGAGAGAGAGAGAGAGCCATGGGGAGCGTGAGCGTTGGCGCAGTGAACACACCGCTCGGGTTCTACCTCGTGCTCGTGCTGCAGCTGCTGACTCAGGTGGATTCAGCGCTGCGTTACCGGGTCGCTGAAGAAGGTCCGGCGGATGTGCGTGTCGGTAACGTGGCCAGCGACCTCGGGCTCGCGACATCCGGCATCGGCACAGGCGATGTGACCTTTGCCCTGGAATCCGGAGCAGAGTACTTCAAGATCGACAACGTGACGGGTGAGCTGACCACCAGCGCCCGGCGTATAGACCGCGAGAAGTTACCTCAGTGTGCCATGATCTTTGACGAGAACGAGTGCTTCTTGGACTTTGAGGTTTCGGTGATCGGGCCACTCCAGAGCTGGGTGGATCTCTTCGAGGGCCGCGTCGTCGTCACCGACATCAACGACAACACGCCGTCGTTCCCGTCTCCGATGCTCACTCTGTCCGTCGAGGAAAACCGACCGATCGGAACGCTTTACCTTCTCCCCACAGCTACGGACCGCGACTTCGGACGGAACGGTATCGACCGCTACGAGCTCGTGCACCAGGACGCCGTTTCCGGGTCGCGCCGACCCAATCCCAGCATGGCTACAGGGACCGAGAGGAACGGCGGTGGCGAGAGGAGGCGTGCCCAGGAGGCTGGGCCTACCCAAAATGGGCGGAGCAACAGCGTCTTTGAGTTGCAAGTTGCAGATACACCTGACGGACAGAAACAGCCACAGCTGATCGTAAAAGGCCCGTTGGACCGAGAGGCGCGCGATTCCTACGAGCTCGTTCTCCGGGTACGAGATGGCGGAAATCCGCCACGTTCTTCGCAAGCGCTGCTTCGCATCTCCATCACCGACGTCAACGATAACAATCCGCGCTTCGAAAGAGCCGTCTATGAAGCCGAGATGGCAGAAAACACACCTCCGGGAACTCCCGTGCTCCAGGTGCGAGCTTCGGATCGTGACGTCGGCGTGAACGGACAGGTGGAATATGTTTTTGGTGCGGCGACGGAATCCGTACGCCGGCTACTTCGCCTCGACGAGGCCTCGGGTTGGCTCAGCGTGTTGCACCGTATCGACCGAGAGGAAGTTTCCCAGCTTCGCTTCATAGTAACCGCGAAAGATCGAGGGCAACCGCCTCGAACGGACCGCGCCACGGTCATCCTCAACGTCCGAGACGAAAACGACAACGTTCCCGTTATAGATATCCGCAAGATCGGACGCATCCTTGTGCGGGACGGAGCCGCTATGGTGCCCGAGAACGTTCTAGTGGACACTCCTGTAGCGTTGGTCCAAGTTTCGGATCGTGATCAAGGAGAAAACGGCGCCGTGACCTGCACGGTGGTGGGAGACGTCCCGTTCACTCTGAAACCTGCCGGAGAAAACGCGCTAGCTCCTCCTCCGGCTGTGGACGACGCGTTTGAGCGGAACAAAAAGAAGTTCTTCCTGCACACGTCGGCGCTTTTGGACTACGAATCCACGCGGGATTACACGGTCACGATCGTCGCCGTGGACTCGGGAAGTCCGAGTTTGTCCGTTAACAGCACTTTGATGGTGCGAGTGGTGGATATAAACGACCACGCTCCGACGTTCGCTCAAAATCTAGTGGAAGTCCATTTTGCTGAAAACAACACGCCCGGCGAGCGAGTCGTCACCGTGGTCGCGTCCGACGCCGATAGCGGCAAAAATGCAGAGATCGCGTATTCCCTGGATCCGTCGGTGAACGGCGCGTTTTACATAGACACTGATAACGGAGATATACGCGCTACCGGAGTGTTAGATCGAGAACAGCGTGACCGATACGAGTTCCGCGTAATCGCGCGAGATAAGGGCACTCCGTCGTTACAAGGTTCCACCACCGTTGTGGTCCAGATCACGGACAGAAATGACAACGCTCCGAAGTTCGTCCAGGAAGTGTTCATGTTTTACGTCAAAGAGAACTTGCTTTCCAACAGCCCCGTCGGTATGCTGACGGTTACGGACGCGGACGACGGGGAGAACGCGGAGTTGAGTTTGTTCGTGGAGGAAGAGGATGACGACGAAGAGGAGAACGAAACAGGAAGTAGAAAGCAGGAAACCTTAACCAAGACGTTCTCGATTGAGAACAACACCGGAACCATCTTTTCTGCGTCGTCGTTCGACCGTGAGCGCCGCAGCACGTATAAATTCCGTGTCCGAGCCATAGACGGAGGCGACCCGCCTCGATCCGCGACCGCCACGGTCTCTCTCTATGTAACGGATGAGAACGACAACGCTCCATCCGTCATCGCTCCTTCTAACGACTCGTACACGCTCCTAACGCCGTCCAGCAGCGCCCGGACTGTCGTGAGAACCGTGACGGCCTCGGACAGCGACGCCGGGTCCAACGCAGACCTGCGCTACGCTCTGATCGGCGGAAACCCGTTCCATCTGTTCGAGATCGGCGCGAGCAGCGGCGTGATCACGCTGACGGAACCACTGGAGAGACGACACCGAGGACTCCACCGCCTGGTGGTGCGAGTGAACGACAGCGGCGTTCCCTCACTGTGTGCAACGGCGCTTGTTCACGTCTTCGTGAACGAGAGTCTCACCAACGCCACCCTGGTGGACGCTCAGGTAAAAACACGCGCACACACACACACACACACACACACACAACAGAACCATGATTTTCTTAATCCGTACTGGACGCCGCTTCAATTCCTTGTTGGATTCGGGTCAGATCGCTACGCTAACCTAACCGTCGTGATGCTTTTCGACGTTGCAGAGTGAAAGGGGCGTGGTTTAGACTTGTTCGGGGTTAGTGTTCAGGACACGCTTCCCGAGAATAACGTCTGTAGTGTGTACTTGTGTTAGGAACTCGGGTAGGAACTCCGTCCTCCAGCAGCGTCGCTTCTCCATCTCGTCCTTTCCGACATCGTCTACTCCAGTTCGGATTAGACGGGACACGACGGGAAAGAGCGAGCGCTTCCTGTAGAGGGTTCGTACTGAAGATAAAGCACAGAACCTCTTTTCCTACAGGACGTAACACAACCTTCGACAACATCTCAGCTGGGCTTATTCCAGCTGCTCGTTTTTATAGAAAGTCAAATACAATATGGTGTAATCGTGTGTGTAAAGATATCGTAGACACGGTGGATTCGGATTAAAATCCCAGAGATACTCCGGGAATAATTACATTACGGAGCTCCGTGTGGAAAACTAATCACGATAAGTGTGAAAAAAAAAGTGTCTCTTTCCCTCGTGTTCCGTTTCCCGGGGGTTGTGCTGGGTCGCTTTGTTCACTCTGTTTTTGTTGGAATACGGGCGTAGCGTCCGTCCACATGCTCATTCCAGAGTGTCAGTGTGCTGTCTGTACTCGTCTGAGGGCCTTGTCTAGACGCTTTCGGAGACGAGAGCTAGGTGTGTGTGTGGGGTGAGGGAGGGATGAGATGACTCTATGGGGGGTTTATTTGGGGGTAGAATGTGTGTGTATGTGCACAGTGTGACTTTTTTTTTTCTTGGAGCTCAGAATGAGGGTCGTAGCAGGTAAGAAGAGGTCAAACAAAGGTCAGAGACACAGCACACACCAGAAACGAGTCCAGGACCATCGCGTTCTAGAGAAGCCTCGTTCCTCCAGAGTCAAGTCAAGTCCGGACACGGAACCTGGCCTGGGCGGATCGTGTCCAGGCGTGTGAATGGAGCAGTGTGTAACTATGAGAGTTAAAGAACGGCGTGTGGAGAAATAGTGATGAACAGTCGTGCGTGTTCGGAACAATGAACGCTGCACACGCAGGGAGAACGACGCAGCGCTCACAGTGAATAACAGACAGTAGGAGCTGATGATGAACCCCTGCTGAATCTGAATCAAGTGCAGACACATTCACCGGAGTGTGTGTGTGTGTGTGTGTGTGTGTGGACAGAAAACAGAGGTGCATTGTGGTCCATGACAGGAAGCTATTGAACGACGTGGCATTTCATTACTGTTGGCCGACCTGTCAGCTGTAAAACTATAAAACTGCTAAATGTCTCATGTTGATAAATATTCATGACTCACACTGACACACACACACACACACATACACACACACACACACACACACACACACACACACACACACATACACACACACACACACACACACACACACACACACACACACACACACACACACACACAACACACACACACACACACACACACACAACACAACACACACACACACACACACACACACACAACAACACACACAACAACACAAACACACAACAACAACACAAAAAAACACAAACACAAAAAACACAAAACCAAAACAACACACCAACAACAACAAACACAAACCACACACAAAAAAACACATACAAACAAACACACAACAATACACACAACACATACAACAACAAAAACACAACAACACTACAAATACACAAAACAACAAAAACAAACAAACACAAAACAAAAACAAAACAAAAAACAAACAACATACCAAAAAAACAAAAAAAAAAACAAACAATAAAACAAAAAAACAAAACAAAAACAAAACAACAACACATAACAACACATACATAACAACACACAACACACACACATACATACACACACATAATACATAAACAACAAAAAACACAAATACACAACAACACAAAACACAAAACAACACACACACAACACAAAAAAACACACAACACAACACAAAAATACACACAACAAAACACAACAACATACACACAACACACAACACACATACAACAACAACAACACACACATACATATCACACATACATACAACACACACATACACAACACACAAACACATACACAAACACAACACACAATACAACAAACACACACACAACAACACAACAAAACAAAACAAACACATACATACACACACACATACACAAAACAACACACACACACACACAACACACACATACACACACACACACATACACACACACACACACACACACACACACACACACACACACACACACACGTTGTGTGTGTGTATGTGTGTGTATGTGTGTGTGTATGTGTGTATGGTATGTGTGTATATGTGTGTGTGTGTGTGTGTGGTGTGGTGTGTGTGTATGTGTGTGTGTGTGTGTGTGTGTGTGTATGTGGTGTGTGTGTATGTGTGTATGTGTGGTGTGTGTGTATGTGGGTGTGTGTGTGTGTGTGTGTATGTGTGTGTGTGTATGTGTGTATGTGTGTGTGTGTTTGAGACTAACAGAGCCGTAAAAGCAGGATGCAATTATATTACAGCACACACCATTTTATTTCTCTCTATTTTTCTGTTTTCTAATAAAAATCGAATCAAAACATTTCCTTTTAAAAGCACATGACAAAAATATTGGCACTCCGAAAGAATATATCAAATAAAATAAAATTCTGTGTCGTTACTGTTCACCTATCTCTCTTCTCTCTCTCTCTCTCTCTCTGTGTTTCTGTCTCTCTCTCTCTCGTTATCTCTCACATCGTCTGTCCATCTCTCTGTCTCCTCCCCTTCAGGTGGCACGCAGTTTGGGGGTCCCCCTGTCCCTGGACATTGCAGGTGACCCCGATAACGAGAGGATTCTGGGTAAGCAGCGCCTCAGCGTGGCGATCGGCGTGCTGTCCGGGGCGGCCGCTGTGGTTCTCATCATCCTGCTGGTTCTGACGGCGCGTCAGTGCGGAGCGCTCGGGAAGAACGGCTATGAGGCCGGAAAGAAAGAACCGGAGGAGGACTTCTTCACGCCCCGCCCACCCTCGCAGCCGCCGCCCGAGAAAAAAAAACGTCGCGATGCAGAGAAGCGTGACGTCCGGTCCAAATCCGAGCGCTCGCTGTACGCCGGGATCGTCACGGTGAACAGCTGCAGACGCACCGACGAGGAAGAAGACGACGAAGAGGAAGTCGAGGAAGAACAGGAAGTGAGTCAGCGCGTTGGGAATAGGCGTCACCGTTCCAGTCCAGATCTGGCACGCCATTACAAATCGAGCTCGCCGTTACCTGCCGTCCATCTGCAGCCCAACTCGCCGCCGGTGGAGGGGAAGAAGCACCAGGCCGTGCAGGAACTTCCTCCCACAAACACCTTCACCGGGAACGGGAACGGGAACGCCGACGCCATGTCGCTCGGCTCTGACCACTGCTCCGACTACAGCTGCCACAACACCAAGTACAGCAAACAGGTGAGACGCCACCGCTCGTTTACATCGCAACACACCCAGGTTCATCCACTTCCTGTTCATCTGCGGTGTTTACGCCTGAACCAATGAAGTGCTGAGTCTGCGTTTCTTTTGTTCGTTCTTTCTGTCGTTCTTTTTCCCTTCCTTCCTGCCACCCCTCCATCACTGTGAGCTCAGTATGTCCTGCAGGAGAAGCTCCTCTTGTTGTTTTGTGTAATTATTTATTTTAAAGCAGCTGTTGTGTTGATGGATGGCGTTGATGGATCTGCTGATTCTTGTCTTCTCCGCTCGTCTCCTTCCTCCGGCGACGTTCTTCTCGTTTGCAGTTTTTTGATGTTTCAGTTTGCTCACTGTTTGGGCGTTTTGTGGAACAGCTGCAGTCTGGGCTGAGATGAATATTCTCTACACTCAGGAGTGTCATGTGGCTGCATTTCGGTGATTTCCTGTTGAGTAACGCGGCGTGGGTTTATAGGCTGGTTCAGGAGAGAGACAGGAAGCAGGTGAGGGAACTCAGGAACTAGAGGAGGAGCATGGACAGGGGACGTTCACACCACAGATTAGCGTTAATGCTAATACAAATGACACTCAGCCAAGACTTTAGCCAAGGCTTTGATGTTTGTGCTCATCAGGTGAACAGCATTATGGGAATATTCTCTTCAGCAGAGACGCGTGTGAGGTGAGATGTAGGTTCCTAATGATGTGTGTTCATGTAGGACTGTGAACTCGCACAGACGCATATTTATACATTTATACATCTTATTGACCTGGAATTGGACGTGTGTCTGTATATTATTGCAGTTTTTAAGAAATTGACACTATACTACACAATACTATACTACACAACACTATACTACACAACACTATACTACACAACACTATACTACACAACACTATACTACACAACACTATACTACACAACACTATACTACACAATACTATACTACACAACACTATACTACACAACACTATACTACACAACACTATACTACACAACACTATACTACACAACACTATACTACACAACACCATACTACAACACTATACTACACAATACTATACTACACAACACTATACTACACAACACCATACTACTACACTATACACACACCATACTACACAACACTATACCACAACACCACACAACACATACTACACTACACACTATACTACACAACACTATACACAATACTATACTACACAACACTATACTACAAACTATAATAAAAACTATACTACACAATACTATACTACACAACACTATACTACACAACACTATACTACACAACACTATACACACTATACTACACAACACTATACTACACAACACTATACTACACAACACTATACTACACAACACCATACTCTACACTATACTACACAACACTATACTACACAACACTATACTACACAACACCATACTCTACACTATACTACACAACACTATACTACACAACACTATACTACACAACACCATACTACACATATACTACACAATACTATACTACACAACACTATACTACACAACACCATACTACACAACACTATACTACACAACACTATACTACACAACACTATACTACACAACACCATACTACACAACACTATACTACACAATACTATACTACACAACACTATACTACACAACACCATACTACACAACACCATACTACACAATACTATACTACACAACACTATACTACACAACACCATACACACAACACTATACTACACTAACACAATACTATACTACACAATACTATACTACACAACACTATACTACACAATATACTCTACACTATACTACACAACACTATACTACACTACACAATACTATACTACACAATACTATACTACACAACACTATACTACACAACACCATACTCTACACTATACTACACAATACTATACTACACAACACAACACTATACTACACAATACTATACTACACAATACTATACTACACAACACTATACTACACAACACTATACTACACAACACTACACTACACAATACTATACTACACAACACTATACTACACAACACTATACTACACAATACTATACTACACAACACTACACTACACAATACTATACTACACACTATACTATAACAAAAACCATACTACACAACACTACAATATACACAACACTATACACACAACACTACACTACACAATACTATATACAAATACTATACTACTAATATACTATACTAAACAACACTATACTACACACACACAATACAACAAAACACTATACTAACTACACAACACTATACTACACAACACTATACTATACCACACACATTATAACACAACACTATACTACACTAACACTATACTACACAATACTATACTACACAACACTATAATACACAATACTATACTATACACACTATACACACACAATACTATCACATCTACACTACACAAACTAAAACACAAACTAAACACACTAATATACTAATCTATACAAACAAACTTCAACAAACCCTCTACCAAATACTAACAACACAACTAACACACAACTATATAAAACATCCATACTTACTACACAACACTATACTTACTAACTATACCACAATCTATACTAAAACATATACTACACAACACCATACTCTACACTCAAACATATCTACACAAACCATACCTACCTAACTACACATATATACTACAAATACATACTAAAACACCATACTTACACTATACTACAAATACTATACTACAATACTATACTCCAATACACTAACTCACAATACTATACTACACACAATACTCCACTATACTACACAAACTTACAATATATACTACAACACATATACACTAACTACACAATACTATACTCACAACACTATACTACACAACACCACACCTAACTACACAATACTATACTACACAATACTATACTACACAACACCATACTCTACACTACACTACACAATACTATACTACACAATACTATACTACACAATACTATACTACACAACACCATACTCTACACTATACTACACAATACTATACTACACAACACCATACTCTACACTATACTACACAATACTATACTACACAATACTATACTACACAACACCATACTCTACACTATACTACACAATACTATACTACACAATACTATACTACACAACACCATACTCTACACTATACTACACAATACTATACTACACAACACCATACTCTACACTATACTACACAATACTATACTACACAACACTATACTACACAACACTATACTACACAATACTATACTACACAACACCATACCTACACAACACCATACTCTACACTATACTACACAATACTATACTACACAACACCATACACTACACTATACTACACAATACTATACTACACAACACTATACTACACAACACCATACTCTACACTATACTACACAATACTATACTACACAACACCATACTCTACACTATACTACACAATACTATACTACACAACACTATACTACACAATACTATACTACACAATACTATACTACACAACACCATACTTACACAACACCATACTCTACACTATACTACACAATACTATACTACACAACACCATACTCTACACTATACTACACAATACTATACTACACAACACTATACTACACAACACCATACTCTACACTATACTACACAATACTATACTACACAATACTATACTACTGCACTACACTTCACTATAATACACTGTACAATAAAATAATGTTCTATACTACACAACACCATACTACACCATACTACACTATACTACACTATACTACACAACACCATACTACACTATACTACACCATACTACACTATACTAAACTATACTACACAACACCATACTACACTATGCTACACCATACTACACTATACTACACAACACCATACACCATACTACACCATACTACACCATACTCTACACCATACTACACAATACTATACTACACAACACCATACTCTACACTATACTACACAATACTATACTACACAACACCATACTCTACACTATACTACACAATACTATACTACACAACACTATACCAACACACCACACTTACAACTATACCACAATACTATACACTAACAATACTATACTACACAACACCATACTCTACACTATACTACACAATATTATACTACACAACACCATACTCTACACTATACTACACAATACTATACTACACAATACTATACTACACAATACTATACTACACAACACCATACTCTACACTATACTACACAATACTATACTACACAACACCATACTACACTATACTACACCATACTACACTATACTAAACTATACTACACAACACCATACTACACTATACTACACCATACTACACTATACTACACAACACCACACTACACCATACTACACTATACCACACAACACGACACTACTATACTACAAACACATATACACTATAACATATACACTATATACAACACCCCCTCTAATACTACACTACACTACACATTAACAACACCATACTAACTATATCTACTACACAACACCATACTACACCATACTACACTATACTACACAACACCATACTACACCATACTACACAACACCATACTACACCATACTACACTATACTACACAACACCATACTACACTATACTACACTATACTACACAACACCATACTACACCATACTACACTATACTACACTATACCACACAACACTACACTATACTACACAACACCATACTACACTATACTATACAACACCATACTACACTATACTACACTATACTACACAACACCATACTACACCATACTACACTATACTATACAACACCATACTACACTATACTACACTATACTACACAACACTATACTACACCATACTACACTATACTACACTATACTACACAACACCATACTACACTATACTACACTATACTACACAACACCATACTACACCATACTACACTATACTACACTATACTACACTATACTACACAACACCATACTACACCATACTACACTATACTACACTATACTGCACAACACCATACTACACCATACTACACTATACTACACTATACCACACAACACGACACTACACTATACTACACAACACCATACTACACTATACTACACCATACTACACTATACTATACAACACCATACACCACACTACACCATACTACACTATACTACACTATACTACACAACACCATACTACACCATACTACACTATACTACACCATACTACACTATACTACACTATACTACACACCATACTACACCATACTACACTATACTACACAACACCACACTACACCATACTACACCATACTACACTATACTACACTATACTACACTATACCACACAACACTACACTATACTACACAACACCATACTACACTATACTACACTATACTACACAACACCATACTACTCCATACTACACTATACTACACTATACTACACAACACCACACTATACTACACTATACCACACAACACCATACTCTACACTATATTACACTACAGTAAACTGCATTAAACTACATTACACTGTACTATACGATACTACAGTACATTAAACTAAATTGTATACTATACTACACTGTACTCTATACACTACACTCTATACTCTATACTCTACTGTACTCTACTGTACTATACTCTTCTCCACTCTTGTGCTCTTGTATTTATTATAAGGCTGAGTGATCTGTGGATGTTATATCAGTATTATGATATGATTATGATACACTTCCCGATACACTTTCTGAGTGTCGTGTTAATTATCAGCTGTTGATTAAATTCCTTAATGAAATACATAAATTATGAAGTCTGAAGTCACAGTTTATTAACGTATTGTTCCACTGTTTCTTTGGTGATTCGTTAGTAAAGGCGTCAGTTCTAGCTGACGGTTCGGTTCTGAAGTTTTATTATAAATTCTTCATTGGAAAATTTCGAGATACTGGATGCTTGAGTTCCGTGAGCCCTGATCATCGAGATTAAAACAAACAAAGGCTTGAATTATTTTACTTTATGTGCAATGGAATGAAGCTAGAATACACAAAAGTTCCAGTTTTCGAATTAAATTACAGGGAAAAATCAGTCTGTATGAACCTCCACATATTTTCCTTTATTGTCGCTGAGTAGCGTGTTGTAAGAAGAATAAGGAAATGATTACGTGGACCTCGCAGGGGTGAACTTGGGGTCGTATTGAGCGAGATGAGTACAGAAAGAAAACTCATTTGATTTGGAAGTTGAGGTCAGGGGTCAGCCTTGGAGCTGTAGCAGCTTAGCGGTGCTGGGGTTTTTAAATCAAAAGAGCTTCAACCCCCGATCCACCTCATACGCTCAGGAACGTCAGGAACTCTTCTACAACACGACCGCATACGTCTGTCTTCACTTTATAAAACCCGACATACAACCAGTCATAAAGTTTTATTACAGCAGCGTGAAAATATTACATTACCTTCTATAAAATTACAGCGAAGTATTAGATTACACTACGATAAAGTGTAACCACAGCAACAGTAAATGTCTGCTCCTTTCATACGTTTACTTTACGAGAGGTAATCCGGTCATAATGTATATACCGTATATCATGTATCCTGATTACGGAGCTCGTCATACAGCTGCACGATACGCAGGAACGATATCGAGGTTTCATCCGCACGTTTAAAACACTGACCAACTTCATCAATTACTCAATGTGCACTGACTCCGCCCACTTCCGTAAAATCTAGAAACCCGGATTAAGGCAAACACACACACACACACACACACAATGTTTTATTTTCCTATAATCTATTTGTGAGGAAACAAAGTTTTGAAACAGTTACCATGGCAACCGCTGTCTGTTCATCATGAACATCACCTGAGTGAGTTAGCTAGCTCGTTAGCTTAGCACACAGGTTCTGTGGATAGGAGATACTCCCGCTCACAACGTCAGCACCCTGCAGTAATACTGGATCAAATGGAAGAGGACCGGACTTATGTGTAGCTCCGCCCCCAAACCAGTTTTACACAGGAGTCCTGGGGAAGTCTCCACGTCCAGAAGGTAAAACTGATTTGAAGAGAAAGTCAGTAAAAGGAAAGAAGAGAGAGGAGTGTGTGTACCGAGGATGAACCGAGCGCAGAAGTGTTTAGAGAGGAATGGGAAATACAGATATGAGAGAGAGAGAGAGAGAGAGAGAGAGAGAGATGTGAATCAAGCCCCAGAGATTTTGGGAGGGAAAATAGGTTAGCGCTGACTTTCTCCTCGAAAGCTGAGCATCGGGAAATTAGAGCAGTGACTTACACATACACACACACACACACACACACACACACACACACTCTCTCTCTCGATGATCTGGGACCCAATATATGCGTAAAGTTACCAGATGAACAGATATGCCGTGTTTTTTTTTTTTTTTTTTTTTTTTTTTTTTTTTTTTTTTTTGTGTGTGTGTGTGTGTGTGTGTGTGTGTGTGTGTGTGTGTGTGTGTTTTAGAAGAAACGCTCAGGTTATAGAGTGTGATCTTTAGAGCAGTGAGCCGACAGAAAATCAATTGTTGAGTAAATAAACAAACAAAGCTGTTGTTTACTGTTGGGCTTTTGATCAGAGAGATATCAGCAGGCCACGCCCCCACACTTCCTGTCTACATGTAACAGGGCAAAACAAAAAAAAAAAAACACACACACCCCCCACCCCCACCCACACACACACACACATATATATATATAATATAAATATACACACACATATACACACACACACACACACTGTATCTCAAGACAACGTAAATAAAAAAGTTAACAATGAACAAATAGTGGTTGCCATGGTAGCGTGTTATTTGGTGAGCGTAGGCGCGTTGTGGTTCAGTGGTGTGCGTTGTGGGTTCTTAGGTGCTTTTGGTAAGCGCCGCCCCCTCTCCGTTGTTGAAAGCGCGCGTGTTGCCCCTGTGCTGTTTTGTTTTTTTGAAAAAACAGGTATAAGACATTATAACATTACTTTTAAACATGTCAGTAATATTTACTGAGAGCTGGAGGATTTGGGTGTTTCCTAATTTGCATATATTTTAATAAAGTTTTAAAAAGGATTAAAAAAGTTAACTTATTTGTCTCTCCCTGTCTCTCTCTCTCTGTCACTCCCTCTCATCCCATTTTCTCTGCTCTCCCTGTCTCTCCCTGTCCTCTCAACGTTCTCTGCTCCAGTGTCCCTCCTCCTGTCTCTCTCCTGTCTCTCTGCTCTCAATGTCTCTCCTCTCTGTCTCTCCTGTCTCTCATGTCTCTCCTGTCTCTCTCTCACTGTCTCTCTCTCTCCTGTCTCTCTCCCTGTCTCTCTCTCTCTCTCTCTCAATGTCTCTTTGTTTCTCCCTCATCTCTCCCTGTCTCTCTCTCTCCTGTCTCTCCCTGTCCTTAAAAAATAAAAAAAAAAAAAAAAAACTTTTATATAACATCATATTAAATTATATAAAATATATATATATATATACTTATATATATATAAATTTATTATATATAAAAAATATATAATATTATATATATAATATATATATATATAATATTAATATATAATCACATATATAATATATATCTCAATAATATATAACCAATATATATATATCATAAATAAATATATATCATTTTTTTTTTTTATTCTCATTTCTCTCTCTCTCAATGACGCCCTCCCTGTCTCTCTCCTCTCTCAATGTCTCTCTCCCTCCCTGTCTCTCCCTGTCTCTCTCTCCTGTCTCTCTCTCCCTGTCTCTCTCTCAATGTCTCCCTCCTCCCTGTCTCCCTGTCTCTCTCTCTCTACTGTCTCTCCCTGTCTCTCTCTCAATGTCTCTCTTCTCAATGTCTCTGTCTCTCCTTGCTCTCTCAATGTCTCTCTCCCTCCTGTCTCTCCCTGTCTCTCTCTCAATGTCTCTGTCTCTCCCTGTCTCTCTCTTCCCTGTGTCTCCCTGTCTCTCTCCCTGTCTCTCTCTCTCTCAATGTCTCTGTCTCTCCCTGTCTCTCTCTCAATGTCTCTCTCCCTCCCTGTCTCTCCCTGTCTCTCTCTCTCAATGTCTCTGTCTCTCCCTGTCTCTCTCTCCCTGTGTCTCTGTTTCTCTCTCTCTCTCTCTCTCTTGTCACTTTCTTTTTTTCACTCTGACAGTTTCTTCTCCTTACACACTCCTTCATTTTGATTTGGACATGAGTTACAGAGAGTATGGACGGGGAATACAGAGAGGGAATTTGTGTCTCTGTGTTTCAGTACAGCTCTGAGATTAGGGGACCGCTCTGTGTGCGGGTGAGCGAGAGAGAGAGACGGGGGGAGAGAGAGAGGAGGGACCGAGAGAGAGGGGGGAGAGAGACAGCGAGAGGGGGTGGGAGGGGGAGAGGGATTGGTGGAGAAAGAAAAAGGCCCCTAAGCTCTGAGGTGCAAAGGCAGCAAGTCTTTTTGACGTGACATGTCAGCCTCATATCGCCTCACGGGTCATGAGCTACACGCAATTTATCCAGCGAGAAGTGTGTGTGTGTGTGTGTGTGTGTGTGTGTGTGTGTGTGCCACTCCATTAATGCTCAGCGAGAGAGTAAAAGAGATGATGTCTGCAATTCCTGACAGGTATTTTCAGCTCACTGTGTCCACATATCCGGATTAAGTGAGACATTTAATTTTTATACAGTCGCATATTCAGCTTTTAAACCCCCCGTGTGTGTCTGTGGGAGTGTGTGTGTGTGACTGTGTGTGTGACTGTGTGTGACTGTGTGTGTGTCTGTGAGTGTGTGTGTGTGTGTGTGTGTCTGTTGTGAGTGTGTGTGTGACTGTGTGTGTGTGTGTGTGTGTCTGTGTGAGTGTGTGTGTGTGTGACGTTGTGTGTGTGTGTGTGTCTGTGTGAGTGTGTGTGTGTGTGTGTGTGTGCTATGTGTGTGTGTGTGTGACTGTGTGTGTGTGTCTGTGTGTGTCTATGTCTGTGTGTGTGTCTGTGTCTGTGTGTGTGTGTGTCTGTGTGGTGTGTGTCGTGTGTGTCTGTGTGTGTGTCTGTGTGTGGTGTCTGTGTGTGTGTGTGTGTGTGTGTGTGTCTGTGTGTGTCTATGTCTGTGTGTGTGTCTGTGTCGTGTGTGTGTGTGTGTCTGTGTGCGTGTGTCTGTGTGTGTGACTGTGTGCTGTGTGTGTGTGTGTGTCTGTGTGTGTGTGTGTGTGTGTGTGACTGTGTGTGTGTGTGTGTGTGTGTCTGTGTGAGTGTGTGTGTCTGTGTGTGTGTGCTCATGTGTGTGACTGTGTGTGTGACTGTGTGTGTGTGTGACTGTGTGTGTGACTGTGTGTGACTGTGTGTGTGTGTGTGTCTGTGTGGTGTGTGTGTGTGTGTGACTGTTGTGTGTGTGTGTGTGTGTGTGTGTGTGTGTGTCTGTGTGTGTGTGTCTGTGTGTGTGTCTGTGTGTGTGTGTGTGTGTGTGTGTCTGTGTGTGTGTCTGTGTCATGTGTGTGTGTGTGTGTGTTGTGTGTGTGTCTATGTCTGTGTGTGTGTGTGTGTGTGTGTGTCTACTGTGTCTGTGTCTGTGTGTGTGTGTTCTGGTGGTGTGTGTGTGTGTGGATGTGTGTGTGTGTGTGTGTGTGTGTGTGTCTGTGTGTGTCTGTGTGTCTGTGTCTATGTGTGTGTGTGTGTGTGTGTGTGTGTGTGTGTGTCTGTGTCTATGTGTGTGTGTCTGTGTGTGTGTGTGTGTGTGTGTGTGTGTCTATAGTGTGTGTCTGTGTCCATGTGTGTTGGTGTGTGTGTCTGTGTCTATGTCGTTGTGTGTCTTGTGTGTGTGTGTGTGTGTGAAAAATATATGGAAAAAGGTATAAAATCACCCATTGGATGAAAGTCAAAGAGACATGTATCGTTGAGAGAAATGGGCGTGTCTAAGTGAAACAGATGGGCGTGTCTTTAAGTGAGACGTATGGGGGTGTCTCTGAGTTTCTGAATTTATCCAGTTCCTGTCTTTGAGGTGTGTGTGTCTCTATGTGTGTGTGTGTGTCTCTATGTGTGTGTGTGTGTGTGTGATCTCTGTACTGTACCACTGCTTTAGAGATTTATGGTGAAAGGGCTGTCGTCGTGGTTACCCATCCTCAAAAAGTGCTGATGCAGTCATTATGGAGATACTGAAGCGTCATCACCTCGTTCACCCTGTCAGCTCGATGTTCATCCATTACACACACACACTCACACACAGTCACACACACACACACACACACACACACACACACACACACACACACACACACACACAGTCACACACACTCAACTTGCCACACACACACACAGACACACAGCAACACACACACACACACACACACACACACACACACACACACACAGTCACACACACACACACACACAGTCACACACACACACAGCTCAC
>CM022778.1:17731619-17736619 GCA_012411365.1 Ameiurus melas
AGGGTGTGTGTGTGTGTGTGTGTGTTGTGTGTGTGTGTGTGTGTGTGTGTGTAGACTGCAGAGACGATGCGGTGGTGCGGGACGAGTACTAACCCGCTTCATGCTGCCGCCCGCCCACACACACACACACACACACACACACACACTCACACACACACACACACCGTGACCTTTCTGCAGCATCATGTCCTTCATGACGTTATGTGTATAGTAGATATTATTTCGTTCCCCAAGTAGTGCACTTATATAGAGAGATTAATCTAAATGAGTCTCTTTTTAACATCTAGGGCACTTAATAGCCTACATATGAGCTGCTCCCTCGTACCCTACATAGTGCACATCTGTAGGGAATAGGGAACTGCACCCAAAAGACCTGCACAGTGCATTATGTGGTGTGTGGAAGGCATTGTTCCTGCACGATGTAGTTGTTTCCAAACGTAAGTGAATCGTTTGCTGTTTTAGAAAATATTTACAAACACTTGAAGAGTCACTAACGAAAAAGGAGTCATTTTTAGATATAATCATATAATCATGGATTCATTTGAGGATTCATTTACAAACATAAATGAATCACTTGAAGACTCGTTTAAAAGATAAGTGAATTACTTGAAGAGTTTCTTGCAAACATAAGTGAATCAGTCACGGAGTCATTTACTAACATGAGTGAATCAGTCACGGAGTCATTTACTAACATGAGTGAATCAGTCACGGAGTCGTTTACTAACATAAGTGAATCAGTCACAGAGTCATTTACTAACATGAATGAATCAGTCACGGAGTGAGTCGTTTACTAACATAAGTGAATCAGTCGAGGAGTCATTTACTCACGCTATTAGGACTCTTTTACAAACTAGTGAATCGGTTGAGTTGTATCCAAACATAAGTGAATTGCTTGAGCAGGTATCTCCAAGCGTAAGTGAAATTGGTCATGGAGTCGTTTATAAACATAAGTTGAGGACTTGTTTCCCAATGTAAGTAAATCACTTAATGAATCATTTACAAACTTAGGTGAATCATTTGAGTCAGTCATATCTGTGTTCTTTAATCAGCAGACGTTGTGTGGATAAAATGAGCTAGAGAGAGTCATGTAACCTTATAGATTATACAATTTATATCATAATGATGTACAGTATGATATATATTGTATAGATGTACAGTATGATATATATATATTGTATAGATGTACAGTATGATATATATATATTGTATAGATGTACAGTATGATATATATATATATATTGTATAGATGTACAGTATGAGATATATATATCGTATAGATGTACAGTATGAGATATATATATCGTATAGATGTACAGTATGAGATATATATATCGTATAGATGTACAGTATGAGATATATATCGTATAGATGTACAGTATGATATATATATATAATGTATAGATGTACAGTATGAGATATATATATTGTATAGATGTACAGTATGAGATATATATATATTGTATGTGATGTACAGTATGATATATATATTGTATAGATGTACAGTATGAGATATATATATATTGTATAGATGTACAGTATGAGATATATATATATTGTATGTGATGTACAGTATGATATATATATATATATATATTGTATGTGATGTACAGTATGATATATATATATATATATTGTATGTGATGTACAGTATGATATATATATATATATTGTATAGATGTACAGTATGATATATATATTGTATAGATGTACAGTATGATATATATATTGTATAGATGTACAGTATGATATATATATATTGTATAGATGTACAGTATGATATATATATATTGTATAGATGTACAGTATGATAGATATATATATATATTGTATAGATGTACAGTATGATATATATATTGTATAGATGTACAGTATGATATATATATTGTATAGATGTACAGTATGATATATATATATTGTATAGATGTACAGTATGATATATATATATTTTATAGATGTACAGTATGATATATATATATTGTATAGATGTACAGTATGTATATATATTGTATAGATGTACAGTATGATATATATATATCGTATAGATGTACAGTATGAGATATATATATCGTATAGATGTACAGTATGAGATATATATATCGTATAGATGTACAGTATGAGATATATATATCGTATAGATGTACAGTATGAGATATATATATATTGTATAGATGTACAGTATGATATATATATATTGTATAGATGTACAGTATGAGATATATATATATTGTATAGATGTACAGTATGATATATATATATTGTATGTGATGTACAGTATGATATATATATATATATGTATAGATGTACAGTATGGTATATATATTGTATAGATGTACAGTATGAGATATATATATTGTATGTGATGTACAGTATATGGTATATATATTGTATGTGATGTACAGTATGGTATATATATTGTATAGATGTACAGTATGATATATATATATATATTGTATAGATGTACAGTATGGTATATATATTGTATAGATGTACAGTATGGTATATATATTGTATAGATGTACAGTATGGTATATATATTGTATATATGTACAGTATGATATATATATTGTATAGATGTACAGTATGATATATATATATTGTGTAGATGTACAGTATGATATATATATATATTGTGTAGATGTACAGTATGATATATATATATATTGTGTAGATGTACAGTATGGTATATATATTGTATAGATGTACAGTATGGTATATATATTGTATAGATGTACAGTATGATATATATATATATATTGTATAGATGTACAGTATGGCATATATATTGTATAGATGTACAGTATGATATATATATATATATTGTATAGATGTACAGTATGGCATATATATTGTATAGATGTACAGTATGATATATATATATTGTGTAGATGTACAGTATGATATATATATATATTGTGTAGATGTACAGTATGATATATATATATATTGTGTAGATGTACAGTATGGTATATATATTGTGTAGATGTACAGTATGGTATATATATTGTATAGATGTACAGTATGGTATATATATTGTATAGATGTACAGTATGGTATATATATTGTATAGATGTACAGTATGATATATATATATATTGTATAGATGTACAGTATGATATATATATTGTATAGATGTACAGTATGATAGATATATATTGTATGTGATGTACAGTATGATAGATATATATATTGTATGTGATGTACAGTATGATAGATATATATATTGTATGTGATGTACAGTATGATAGATATATATATTGTATAGATGTACAGTATGATAGATATATATATTGTATGGATGTACAGTATGATAGATATATATATTGTATGTGATGTACAGTATGATAGATATATATATTGTATGTGATGTACAGTATGTGGTATATATATTGTATAGATGTACAGTATGAGGTATATATATTGTATAGATGTACAGTATGAGGTATATATATTGTATAGATGTACAGTATGAGGTATATATATTGTATAGATGTACAGTATGAGATATATATATTGTATAGATGTACAGTATGAGATATATATATTGTATAGATGTACAGTATGATATATATATTGTATAGATGTACAGTATGAGATATACATATTGTATAGATGTACAGTATGAGATATACATATTGTATGTGATGTACAGTATGAGATATATATATTGTATAGATGTACAGTATGAGATATATATATTGTATAGATGTACAGTATGATATATATATATTGTATAGATGTACAGTATGGTATATATATTGTGTAGATGTACAGTATGGTATATATATTGTGTAGATGTACAGTATGGTATATATATATATTGTATAGATGTACAGTATGATATATATATATATATTGTGTAGATGTACAGTATGGTATATATATTGTGTAGATGTACAGTATGGTATATATATTGTGTAGATGTACAGTATGATATATATATATATTGTATAGATGTACAGTATGATATATATATATATATATTGTATAGATGTACAGTATGATATATATATATATTGTATAGATGTACAGTATGATATATATATATTGTATAGATGTACAGTATGATATATATATATTGTGTAGATGTACAGTATGATATATATATATTGTATAGATGTACAGTATGAGATATATATATATATTGTATAGATGTACAGTATGAGATATATATATATTGTATAGATGTACAGTATGATATATATATTGTATAGATGTACAGTATGAGATATATATATTGTATAGATGTACAGTATGATATATATATATTGTGTAGATGTACAGTATGATATATATATATATTGTGTAGATGTACAGTATGATATATATATATATATATTGTGTAGATGTACAGTATGATATATATATATATTGTATAGATGTACAGTATGAGATATATATATATTGTATAGATGTACAGTATGAGATATATATATATTGTATAGATGTACAATTAAGTATATATATATATTGTATAGATGTACAGTATGATATATATATATATTGTATAGATGTACAGTATGATATATATATATTGTATAGATGTACAGTATGAGATATATATTGTATAGATGTACAGTATGAGATATATATATTGTATAGATGTACAGTATGAGATATATATATTGTATAGATGTACAGTATGATATATATATATTGTGTAGATGTACAGTATGATATATATATATATTGTGTAGATGTACAGTATGATATATATATATATATTGTGTAGATGTACAGTATGATATATATATATATATTGTATAGATGTACAGTATGATATATATATATATTGTGTAGATGTACAGTATGAATATATATATTGTATAGATGTACAGTATGATATATATATATTGTGTAGATGTACAGTATGATATATATATATTGTGTAGATGTACAGTATGGTATATATATTGTATATGATGACACTGAGGAGATCTCCACCGTGACGTCAATGTAAAAAAAAAAAAATATTTTTTTAACATGAAGCTCAATAACCAACT
>CM022778.1:17749119-17799119 GCA_012411365.1 Ameiurus melas
AAAATCTCTTTCAAACTTCTTATTGACTTTTTATTCACCGAGTATCACCGAGTGTCCCGATAAACAACTCGAGCTCCATCTACAGGAAGCGAAACATGAAGAAGAAGGAATGAAGTGAAGAATCAAAGGACTGGATTTGGATATTTTTCATAGTTCACTTTATATTTATTTACATTTATATTGTGATTATGTCTCATCTAGAACTATTAGGAGTTCTTCACTCGCCTCTCTGGAGGTTCTATGTGGAACCAGAATTGTTTTCAAGAAAAACCTTCAACGATCTAAAGAAATCCCCTTAATATTTCTCTTTCTCTGAAATTTAATAAGACAGAAAATCCCTGAAGTTTATTTGAAAAAACAAAACAAAAACAAACACGTGACACACGGTTCAGAGAGTCTGTGAAAAATCATCATTTCTTTGGTTAAACTCTGTTTTGTTTATCTGCAAATACAGTCTTGAAGATTTGGTGTATGATGTCTATAATGTGTATGATGTGTATAATGTGTGTGATGATCTCAGCCGTAGAAGATGAGCACCGCCGCCTCGATCAGCTGTTTACTGGCGCTCCAGCCGGCATGAGTGCCGTAACCGTCCCAGTCAAAAGATGTGAAATCACCAAACTGCCTCGGATACACTTCAGGAAAATACCCACCTCCTCCTGTACAGTACTACACACACACACACACACACACACACGCAAACACCAACAACATGGTCCTGCTGTAGACCCTTAAACAATTTAGAACCTTTAAAGGTTTAGAATACAGCTACATGGTGGAGGCAGTGTTGTGGCATGAGCATGTATGGCTGGCAGTGGAAACGGGTCACTGGTGATGGTGACTGGTGATGATGTGCTATCTGATAGACGTAGCAGGATGAATTCTGAAGTGTAGAGAGCTATACTGTCTCATCAGATTCAGTCAAATACTGAGAGGGTGGCGCGTCATTACAGATGGATAACGACCAAAACGTACCAGGAAAGCAAGCTAAGGGCTTCGTAAGTCAAAAAAACAGAATGTTCTTAAATGGCAGTCACCTGACCTGAACCCAACTGAGCTGCTTTTCACTTCCTGAAGACCAAACTGAAGGCAGAAAGACCCACAGAGAAGCAGCGACTGAAGGAGGCTGCAGTAAAGACCTGGCAAAACATCTCAAGGGAGGAACGTTGCATTTGGTGATGTCCATGGGTTCCAGACTTCAGGCAGTCCTTGACAACAAAGGATTTGCATCTAAGCATCAAAAATAATCATAATATTTATGATTGTTTGTTTGTCCAATTAATTTTGAGCCTGTGAAAATGGCTGAAATTCCTAAACGGTTAATGTGATATTTTTGTTAAAGCTGAAAGTTCACACTTTTAATCACATCTCGATCGCTTCATTTTAAATCCGTTGTGGTGGTGTACAGTGGCAACATCACCAAACTTGTCTGTCCAAATACTTATGGCTGTGACTTTATCTTCTTACATCATCTTCCTCATTATATATGAGTGGACAACATGGAACCATTGTGAAGTTCTGAAGGCTTAAAAAAAATTGGAATGGTATACAGATCAGACGTTTTAGTAAACAATAATCATTGTTGTTGAGGAGGATCTTCAAGGTTCCATCCAAACCGTTCATAATTGTTCCAATAATTGTTAGCATGTTCACGAATCCTGTGAATTTACATGACTGTGAACACAAACGAGAAAGATAAAACAGAAAGAGAAGATAAAAGAGGAAGCAGGACTGTAGGAAATGGTGGAAATGTTCATGAATTAAGCAGAAAACCAGAGGCGACGGTGGTGAGGAGAAACTCCGTGAGATGATATGAGACTCAAACCAGGCTCAAAAGAGAACCCGTCCTCGTCTGGGTGACACGGATAGTGCGATTATAAATAATATCTATAAAATCATTTATAAAGTAATACAAGCCAATATTGTACACATATACAGTACATCTTTACCTCTGTCCTAAATTACTGAATAAAATTACTGAACCTTTACGTTTTTACATTTAAAACTGTTTGTAATAATCCTGTTAAATTTCAGCATTAGCTCCGCCCCCTAAAGGGAACAGATCAGCTCAGTCCTTTTTCCTTAAAAGTTTGATGAGGAACACGTGTCAGTATTTTATTGTTGACAGACCGACACCTCTATCCACTTCTTTATAAATAATAAGCAGAAGACTTCTGGTAATATTCTGTATGCTCAGTTCCAGTCAAGATTTTATTAACAGATTACACTGTTGTCACGAGATAAAGTTTAAACTCAAGGCTCAAGGCCAATATGTTTGTCTACAACACACACACACACACACACTCACACACACTCACACACACACACACACACACACACACACACACACACACACACACACACACACACACACACACACACACACACACTACACACACACACACACACACACACACACACACAACACACACACACACACTCAGACACACACACACACAACACAGACACACTCACACTCACACACAACACAGACACACACACACTCACACTCACACATACAACACAGACACACACACTCACACACACACACATACAACACAGACACACCTACACACACACACACACACTCACACTACACACACACAACACAGACACACACACACACACTCACACACACACAACACAGACACACACACACACACACACACACACACACACACACACACACACACACACAACACAGACACACACACACACTCACACACAACACAGACACACACACACACACACTCCACACACAACACAGACACACACACACACACACACACACACACACACACACACACACACACACACACACACACACACACTCACACACAACACAGACACACACACACACACACACACACCACACACACACACACACACACACACACACACAACACAGACACACACACACCACACAGACACACACACACACACTCACACACACACACACACAACACAGACACACACACTCACACTCACAACACACACACACAACTCAACTAACACACACACACACACACACACTCACACAACCGCACACACACACACACACACACATACACACGGCACACACACACACATACACAAACACACACACACACACAGACACACATATACACACACACACACACACACATTCTTGTAATTAGAACATTCTGGGGTCAGTAGTCCCACCCATGTGTTATGGGGACACCACTTTCCTGAGGTCCTAAAGATGTGAAAAAAAATCAGGCATGTATAATTTAAGCCTGAGGACACAAATATCATCTCAAATTCTGGATTTAAATTACAAAATTTCTGTGCTTCTTTTTTTTTCACACCTAATGGGGACATAACCAGAACTCATCATTAATGGGGACCTAATTTGCATACACAGCAAATTAACAAATTTCATGTCGTAGTGGGGACATCGCCATATAGCTCATTTGCATACACAGAAAATTAACTGGTTTTCATGTCGTAGTGGGGACATCGCAAAATAGTTAATTTGCATACACACAAATCAGGGAGTTTATACACAACAAGAGGACATGGTTTTAAAAAAACAGTTGTTAATTTAACTCTAATAATTTATACAAAATTACAAACTAAGTGTCTAATTTAGAAGGCTGTCTGTAAAGCAGATATGATGTGTATTTTATCTATTTGAAGGTTTAAGCTTCTCATGAAATTATATTGAAGAATTGTTCTTAATTGTTTATACCAAGGACTCTTAGCCTTATTTGTGAAATATGCAATCAGTGAAAGTTTCTTCATCAAAAAGCTCTCTTCCAGAAATTTCAGTATCTACACATAATAGATAACAGACTACATTTTTTTTTTGGAGTTTTCTATTTCCAACAGAGGAACCCTTTGAGAAACCTAGGAACTTGTTATGGAAGGTGGTACCAGTGCTATTATTAGTTTTGAGGCTATAATTCTAAGAAGGTTTTCATTTCCTGCTCCAAAGTATGCAATTTTTTTGTGGAATAGAAAGGTTCTTGGTGGTTCTTGGTGTACTGAACCTCACTTATTTAATACAGGCATGCATCACATATTAACATTATCCCCAGTCGTCAAAATGACAAAGAAACTCATCCTTTTGATATTTTAGCAACACAAAGCATTTGTTTATTGGTCTGGATCTCTAATCAAGTGAAAAATTGTCAGTCAAGAGTCTTGAGCTTGTTTACTGTAAAAGACAACAAATAAGTGCACAACCACTAAGCTCACATGTGCCATGAATGAACTTGGACTCGTTTAAGTTTGACATAAGTCTTCTGCTTACTACATAGAGCCATCTCAAAGTTAAAACATATTGAGAAAAATAAAAGATACTAGCCGAACACAGTGATGCAAAAGACAGAATCCCAAATGTCATAAACACTTTTTTTTTCCTTTTTCCTATATCCACTTAATTGACCAAGCTAAAAAGTGACAGTAACATCTTAATAATATATGTTGAGATAGCTAATTTTGATTCTAGGCAGTAAAAACATGTAAATGGATAGCACACTGAAGCTTTTATTGCCCAAAAGGCTTACCCATGAATTTGTCAGCCAACTGCATAAGGACCTACTGGAAGAAGGCGGGCCAAACCAATTTAAAATAGTTCAATATAAAGGTGTAGGTAAAGATTCTAATGGATATTTTAAATGCCTGATTTGTTCATTATGAAGTAAATGCTAAGTGTTTCACAAAGTAAAAGGCTAGAGATGTAATGTAACTTATTATTAAAGCACCACTACAGATGTTATGATGTATAGTATCTGTAATATAGATGTACAATGTTACTATCCAAGTGTTCATCTTTGTTTATATCTCTCTTGTAAGCTACAATGTAGTTGTAGACATAGAATTTGATACTTTGCCAGTCTCAATCTTTAAGATATACAGGCCAA
The DNA here is from genome assembly GCA_012411365.1 of Ameiurus melas. Classification (NCBI taxonomy): domain Eukaryota; kingdom Metazoa; phylum Chordata; class Actinopteri; order Siluriformes; family Ictaluridae; genus Ameiurus; species Ameiurus melas. The sequence goes on from CM022778.1 coordinate 17,754,009, forward strand.
CTTCCCTGGGATATGACATGACATAATGAAGGTCTTCATAGGTCTCTCCACTGCATGGACCTCAATTATTTCCCAAGCCTTCCTTTTTTTCAGAGTAGATGTTTTACCTAAATGTAAGAATAAACATTAGTTACATAGCAAACACACACCCTTACACCCAACAGCAATTATTGTCTGGCAACTTACAGGCTGGAACTTACATTTCAAGTCTCAAGAATGACTGCTGTTTGTGCATATGTACCAAATAGTAACTAAGAGTACTCCGTCTTCTTGGTGAAGATGCAGTAAGGAACCTACTAAGTCCCAGGGGATGCTTATGTTGGAATTTATGGAGGGGTGTGATTGAAAGTGGATTAAAAGTGCCAGCAAACTACACAATTCTGATATTTATGATCCAGAAAAGGTATAGACTGGGATGGCTGTTATTTCTCCTGGCCATTGGTTCAATATGGGATACTTTGGAAGACTTTGGGATAGTTACAATGCATTCAGAATGACACATTGTTTTGTAGTTAAAGCTAATTTACTGCCATATTTAAGCATTAACACATCTCTGTCAAAACATACTTTCAGGGGACCTTTAACACAGTTCAGGTTTAAGTGACCTGTGGGGACACTGTTGTAAATTCACATATCTATTCAGCTATCACAAGACTTTCACACACACCTGAGTAAAACATGCTTTGTGGGGACTCCGTATAGTAACTATTAACAGACAAGATTTGAAATAAAGGACAATGTCTTGACACTTGAAATGTCACTCAAGTAATACCTTTCTATTCTCATTTATTCTCATTCTATACTCATTTGGAAGTACCATACGAGCATCAGCATGGTCAATGTCTTTGAATAAATGCATTTTAGTGCCAAAAGTCAACAGGTTTCTGGTCATAATCAGATCAGCAGGTCGTGTTTTCACGAATGCACAGAAACTGTCACGTTACGACTCCAAACCCCTGCAGTGTCAGTCGCACTGGTTGATGCTGAAGATAAAGACGGATCAGGGTCTGAATCAGGAGAGTTTGGGTCACTATCAGTTTCGGTTTCAACATCGCCTGAACTTTCACTGGTGTCACTATCTAGAATCCTCGCTCTCGCCTGTGTAATTGTGTATGTTTTCTTTTTTTTCCCACTGTTTTAGATGTACCTGTGTTCACTGTAGGTGGAACTTTAGCTGGAACACGATTAACTTTTCGCTTTGGCATTTTTAGTTCACTTCTACTATCACACCAATATTCACACTTGGACTGTCTTCATTGTATTGTGGTAATCATGTCATGATGTCATGCAGTCATCAAACTTCCGGGTCAAAAAATAGTAATTAAATAAGTAAGGAATCATAGCAGAGTAATGCCGGTATACCAGTCTTACGGTGATAACGTTTACACTGTAAAGCAGCTATATCGGCCTTACGGGGATTTGGCATGGACGACCAAGCCGGAATAGCGTCCTTACGGGAATAGGTCAAAGACGGGCAAGACCACGGAGACTTCAGGGCAACGGAGCACCACGGCAACTCATGTCCAGCTTCACATCAGCAGGCGACGGCAACAACGACCACGACTACAGCGATCGTGAGAAAGAAGAAGGAGAGGAGGATGATGGCTCCGACCAAGGCAGCTAAGGGGGTGGAGCCGACAGCATCAAATGACACCTTCGGCGGCGCTAAATTCGGAGGTCAGTGCCATAGTGATGACTCTGAGGTTCCCCGCCCACATGAGGATATTCCCCTTAGCTGACCTAGGGGCAGAGACTTCAAAACAACATCATGCCTGCAGCTCTCACGCAGGGAGGTTTATTTGTGAGGAACACCTGAGAAACAAACTCACACCTGAGATACGAACTGAGATACGGACTGAGATACGAACTCGCACCTAAGACACGAACTCACACCTGAGATACAAACTCACCTGAGCATTGAATTTCAATCTGACAGATGACATCTCATCTGTATCCTGAACTCACCCCTGATATACAAACTGGAAGTTCCAAAAGATATAAACACCTGAGCTACAAATCTGTACCTGAGATCTGAAGTCACCCCTGAGAAAAGAACCTTCACCTTAGCTATGAATCTGAACCTAAAAATTCACATCTAGAAGGTGAAGAACCTGAACCTGGAGGTGAAGAACCTGAGTTCTCACCGGAGCTACCGGTTGGCACCTTAGCTACAAAATCACAGCTAAGCAACAAACTCACGCCTGAACTACAAAGTTTTTTATTCACACCTGAGTTAGGAATTCACATCCAAGATCTAAAATGTGGACAACACCTGAAACTACAACCTCTCACCTGAGATGAGGATTCCCACCTGAGGGCTGAGTCTATGTCAGAGATATCAGTTTGATACAAAATGTTGAGTTCCCATCACACCTGAAATCCCTCATCTGACCTTCTAATAGAGACATGCTAAATTACATTTACCATTCACAAACCCCGCCTCAATTACCAATCACAAACCCCGCCTCATTTACCAATCACAAATCCCGCCTCATTTACCAATCACAAACCCCGCCTCATTTACCAATCACAAACCCCGTCTCATTTACCAATCACAAACCCCGCCTCAATTACCAATCACAAACCCCGCCTCATTTACCAATCACAAACCCCGCCTCATTTACCAATCACAAACCCCGCCTCATTTACCAATCACAAACCCCGTCTCATTTACCAATCACAAACCCCGCCTCATTTACCAATCACAAACCCCACCTCATTTACCAATTACAAGCCCCGCCTCATTTATCAATCACAAACATAAGAAACAGGTTCCAAGCTGAAGAACCTCAGTAACTGTACGGTCAGTGTAAGGTGAGTGAGTTCCTCCACAACAGATTTCAAACAGACAGAGTACTTTAAAATGAAGGGTCAAATCTAGAACCCTTAAAGGTTATTGAATTGTTCCTCTGGGAGAACTCTTAAATGTTCTATATTTACAAGTGGGCAGGACTTGGGTCAGTCAGTTGATTTACGAGTAAGTGGGGCTTAGGGTCAGTCAGTTGATTTACAAGTGGGCGGGGCTTGGGGTCAGTCAGTTGATTTATGAGTGGGTGGGGTTTGGGGTCAGTCAGTTGATTTCTGAGTGGGTGGGGCTTGGGGCCAGTCAGTTTATTTCTGAGTGGGTGGTGCTTGAGGTCAGTCAGTTGATTTCTGATTGGGCGGGGCTTGAGGTCAGTCAGTTGATTTATGAGTGGGCGGGGCTTGGGGTCAGTCAGTTGATTTACGAGTGGGCGAGGCCTGGGGTCAGTCAGTTGGTTTATGAGTGGGCGGGGCTTGGGGTCAGTCAGTTGATCTGTACATCACAAACATATTGCTCATTTCAGACTTTTTTCATTTCTTTTTTTCTCTTACTCCCTTTATTTATTCATTCATTCTCCTTTTTTCATTTGCATATTTTGAATCACCCCAAATGACACTAACCCATACCCTAACCCTGCATCTTTGTTCATTTGTGAACAAAGTGACTGGACCTGGATATTTTTTGTAGTTTACTTTATATTTATTTACATTTATATTGTGAGAAAAACCTTCAACAATCTAAAGAAATCCCCTTAATAATTCTCTTTCTCTGGAAGTTAATAAGACAGAAATTCCTTGCAGTTTATTTGAAAAAAAACAAAAACAAACAAGTGACACACGGTTCTGAGAGCCTGTGAAAAATCATCATTTATTTGGTCGCGGATCTCAGCTGTTCCAGGGCTGCGGACACTAAAGGCAGGAGATATCAGTACTTCACTGTTACCTGGTTGAGACCTCAATAAGCGATGCATGGTCGAAGGCCCTCCCCCCTTCTTTTCTATGAAAAGATCCTGGCAGATACGGGAGACATGGATGGCTGAATGGGTCCTTGTTGAAGAGCCTCCTGAATGTATTCCGTCATGGCCCGATGTTCCGCTTGGGACAGTGGATAGATTCGGCCCCTAGGTGGACTGACGCCAGGGAGGAGGTCGATGGTGCAGTCATAGGGCCTGTGTGGTGGTTACTCGCTTGCTCTTTCTTGGCTGAACACCTCGATAAGGTCATGATATTCTGGTGGGACCGTGACGAGAAAATGGGCTAGGGGACACTCCACTGTAGTGGTGGCCACTTGAACAGGAGGGCCCGTTAGGCAGTGTTGAAGAAAATGGGGGGACCACTCGGTAATCTGTTTGGTCACCCATGATAACTGGGGGTCATGGCGTTTGAGCCAAGGGAGGCCAATAATTATGGGGTGCCTGGTGGATACCATTACATACTAACTTGTAACTCTATCGGTGTTGTGCAGAGTGAGATGACTCTGCCTCCAATTGGGGACCCATCGATGGACTGGACCGCGCAAGGTTGGCGCGTGGGTTGTAAAGGGAGGCCGAGAGTCTGCGCCGTCTGCTTGTCTCTGAAATTCTCGGCCACTCCGGAGTCAACGAGCGCCGTAAGCACAAAAGACTGGCCTGAGAATCTAATCACCACAGGTAAAACAAAAACATGATTACTTTTTATTTGCATTGGACTCACCCGGGGGCATCGAGGTTGATTAGCCGTATTCCTCGCGGTGGGCCTGGAACCCCGATGGGGACACTGGTGAATGCCATGTGTACTCTCCCCGCAGTAGAAACATAATAATTCTCTGCGTCGCCGTTCTCTCTCTTCGGGGCTAATCCGAGCATGGCCAAGCTGCATCGGCTCTTCAACAGGCGCTGGTTCAGGTGGCAAGGGCTCCACTGTATGGGGTGGTTCGTGCAGCATAGCCGGTTCAGTCGTACTGCCAGGTCAATGAGGTCGTCGAGGGTGGACTGCTCACCTCGGCACACCAATTCTTGAACCAGCTTAGGTTTGAGCCCCTGGCGAAACACGGTCTTCAGGGCCAGCTCGTTCCACCCGCTCCTTGCGGCGATGGAAAGACCCACAGACAAGCAGCGACTGAAGGAGGCTGCAGTAAAGACCTGGCAAAACATCTCAAGGGAGGAATGCTGCATTTGGTGATGTCCATGTGTTCCAGACTTCAGGCAGTCCTTGACAACAACGGATTTGCATCTAAGCATCAAAAATAATCATAATATTTATGAAATTCCTAAACGGTTAATGTGATATTTTTGTTAAAGCTGAAAGTTCACACTTTTAATCACATCTCGATCGCTTCATTTTAAATCCGTTGTGGTGGTGTACAGTGGCAACATCACCAAACTTGTCTGTCCAAATACTTATGGCTGTGACTTTATCTTCTTACATCATCTTCCTCATTATATATGAGTGGACAACATGGAACCATTGTGAAGTTCTGAAGGCTTAAAAAAAATTGGAATGGTATACAGATCAGACGTTTTAGTAAACAATAATCATTGTTGTTGAGGAGGATCTTCAAGGTTCCATCCAAACCGTTCATAATTGTTCCAATAATTGTTAGCATGTTCACGAATCCTGTGAACTTACATGACTGTGAACACAAACGAGAAAGATAAAACAGAAAGAGAAGATAAAAGAGGAAGCAGGACTGTAGGAAATGGTGGAAATGTTCATGAATTAAGCAGAAAACCAGAGGCGACGGTGGTGAGGAGAAACTCCGTGAGATGATATGAGACTCAAACCAGGCTCAAAAGAGAACCCGTCCTCGTCTGGGTGACACGGATAGTGCGATTATAAATAATATCTATAAAATCATTTATAAAGTAATACAAGCCAATATTGTACACATATACAGTACATCTTTACCTCTGTCCTAAATTACTGAATAAAATTACTGAACCTTTACGTTTTTACATTTAAAACTGTTTGTAATAATCCTGTTAAATTTCAGCATTAGCTCCGCCCCCTAAAGGGAACAGATTAGCTCAGTCCTTTTTCCTTAAAAGTTTGATGAGGAACACGTGTCAGTATTTTATTGTTGACAGACCGACAGCTGAAAACACTTTCGAATGTTTAGAGAACTTATTAGATGTACAGAGATGTATTAGATTAGATTTATATCTGGTGTTTGTCTACAGGATATGCAAGAAGTGTAAATATTAGTAAGAAAAACGGACAATGGAGGATAAATAGTATGTTGATACGTGTGTACACACGTCCATCCAGGCCTGACAGGTACATCCTGGTTGGAGTTCTCATCAATCACTGCTCCTGAGGATGGCCTCCTAAACATGAGATTACTGTGGATGGTACCACATAAAAACCACATAGAGACCATGAAGATGGCTTGGGACTGCAAGTTTTTTCCTCACCGTCGTCATCACTGTGTGAACATGAACAGTATGATGACGAGTCTTTATTTTCACATTTACGTATCACATTTACAGCACAGTGAATATTAGGAGGTTGGGGTCAGTGTGCAGGGTTAGCCATGATACAGCGCCCCCTGGAGCAGAAAGGGTTGAGGGCCTTGCTCAAGGGCCAAACAGTGTCAGATTTGCAGGGCCTTCTAATCAGTAACCCAGAACCTTAACCGACAAGCCACCACTGGTGCATCAGAAAAACAGTAAGAGATCTATAAATACTGTCATTTATAAATACTGTCATTTATAAATACTGTCATTTATAAGATTGTGAAGTCTTGCCCATTGCATTTGTGTACTTCTAAGCCCGCTGTCTCTGTGTTCTGGTCTTTCCTCACGGTACACTGTCTTTAGAACATGGATTTACTGATAGCCAATCTCACTGAAAGCAAGTTCTCAAAGACGCTAGACTTTTGATTAACCGATCTGGAGAAAGTTGCATAATTTACAGTCTGATAAGCAGAAGACTTCTGGTAATATTCTGTATGTTCAGTTCCAGTCATGATTTTATTAACAGATTACACTGTTGTCACGAGATAAAGTTTAATCGTAAGGCTCAAGACAAACCCAATATGTTTGTCTACAACACACACACACACACTCACACACACACACACACACACACACAGATACACACACACACAAACATACGGTATAAAAACCCTGCTGAAATCCACCTCAGTGCTCGACGACTGCGCTGCTACATCAACCTTCTGTGTGTAGAATATCTGAAGATCTGAGAACTTCAGGACCGACACAACACCTTCTGGTGAGATTTTATTCATTTATTTGAAAAAGGAAATAAAATAGAGTCCTGATTGACTCTATTGGACAGATAGATGTGTGCTTTATATAAGGGATTATTCCAGATTCTGACAGAATTATTACACTTTATAGAGCTATTTATTATATCTTAATACACTTTTATGATGTTTTACGATCAATATATCTGAACATATCTGAATTATATCTGTGTGTAGACACATGCAGCTGTTTATCCAGTGACAGCTCCTGTAATGAATACGTTATTAATGTGGGTATGTAATGGTGTTTCTTATCTACATAAATATATTTGATGTATTTTATTCACAGAGATGGCGAACTGGATCGTTCTGCTTGTGTCGCTTGCGTGCATAAACCTCTCTCTGTCTGTTAGAGGTATGACGTCACTGACACTTCTTTATTGTGTATAAAGCAGCAGAAACAGTGGTGATCCACACAGATGTACACTTTTCTGTTTTTAAACGTACGTGAAGTTTTTGACCACGTTATAATTTAGATTTAAACAGTTGCACATTTAGCTCCTTGTTTACTCGCCATTTGTAAAAAAACCAAACATAATAAACCCCAGGGTGCCAAAACATGTGAGTTCAGTTAATTTATAATAAAACACATTTATTTCTGCAGAACTGGAATATTCCAGTCCACGGAGCTGCCAAGAGCTCAAGCAAAGATTTAATATCAATCAAGGTATGTGTTAAAAACAACCAACTAACTGACATTTGATCAGAAACATTATATTTCAGGACCAGTTTCGGAGACTCACTCAGCACTACAGTGTGGAATATTGTGGTAAAGTTTTATCGTGTTATTGCAGACGGTCTTTATTACCTGAGCACGCAGAGCGGCGTGGTGTATCAGACGTACTGTGACATGACGACCGCAGGAGGAGGATGGACTCTGGTGGCCAGCGTTCACGAGAACAACATGTACGGGAAATGCACCACCGGTCAGTGCTCTAGCTTTCTGTATTTATTTTTGAATAAAATTCATCTAACGCTCCTCTAACGTTTATCTAACGCTCATCTAACGTTTATCTAACTCTAATCTAAAGGTGATCGCTGGTCCAGTCAGCAGGGTGGAAGTCCTAACGTACCTGAGGGAGACGGGTCGTGGAGTAACACCGTCACTTTCGGCACTGCAGAAGCTGCAACCAGCGACGACTTCAAGGTCCAAATGAAAATAAATCAACACACACACACACACACACACACACACACACACACACACACACCTAAACAAATGATAATATGTCATAAACATCATTAAACCTGTCTGCCCTGCGATGGACTGACACCCTGTCCAGGGTGTACCCCGCCTCATGCCCTATGCTTCCTGGGATAGGCTCCAGGTTCCCCGCAACCCTGAAGAAGGAATAAGCGGTTGAAGATGGTTGGATGGACATCATTAAACTGCTTCTTCTTCTTCTTTATCTTCGCACTTTATCCCACAGAATTCTGGGTATTATGACATCACAGCGGAGAACGTAGCGGTGTGGCACGTTCCTAATAACGAGCAAGTGAATCGTTGGAAACAAACATCATTCCTGCGTTACCACACGGAGACCAAATTCCTCAGAAGCTACGGAGGAAACCTCTACAATCTCTTCAAGGTGACACAGTGGTTAAACTTGTGAGAAACTCTGTTGCTAGGCAACTGGGAGATATGAATGCTGACCACCATATAGCTACGAACTGAGGCTAACTACTTATGTAGCTAACACACAGCTGTACCTTGTAGTGTGTAGCTGCTAATGTTCATCTAACACTCATTTAATGTTTCTCTATATCTCAGACTCATACAGCATTCATATACTGTATATATATTCTCCTGTTTTCAGCAATTCCCACTGAAACACAACGCAGGAACCTGTCCTGCTAACCACGGCCCCTCAGTTCCTGTAGTGTACGACGTTGGAGATGCCACATTCAACCATAACCTCTACGGACCCAACGCCAGGGGTAGAGTATAGAAAATAAATATGGAAAGTAAATCAAAAACACACAGAGGAAACGAGTTGCGCACCTACTGATGACAACCATCATTTATTTTCTTAGACATACTGACATTCATCACAAGCTTAGATAGCTTAGCATTGGACTCACAGTGAACGTTTCCTGGTTACCATGGTAACAGTGTTCTCTGACAGGTTTAGCTAATGTACAAGCAGTTATCTAATCAGCAGGTAATTTAGCTTTATGTGATTGAGATTAGACTGTTAGGATTGGATGGAGGACATGGGTGTGTTTCCTAATTTGCTGGAATATTCATATTTATTTATAAAACACAATAAATGAGTCATTATTCTACACTGAGTATTTTAATGATATATCTCGATGTCTCTCCAGGGGAGACTGAGCCCGGATTCATCACATTCCGAGCGATAAACTATGAAAGGGCGGCGATGGCGATCTGCTCAGGAGTCAAACTCAAAGGCTGCAACACTGAACACGTGAGAATGAAAGCTGCTCTGTTCACACAGCCATTAAAACAGGACTTTAAACCAGGACACTGGTATTATATCAGGCTCTTATTAATAGTGCACCATCTCAGAAGCACCAGGGAACTTCTGAGATATAGTCCGTCTCTTTGGGAAGTCACTCTTTGACCCTTTGAGATCCTTCTGTCCAGATTTAAAGGCAGCATTCACAATCACGGTGTAACTCTAACCAGGTTCGGGGAGGGAATGATCACTCTAAGATCGATCACACACACAATAATCCATGTGTTAAATGTTAAGCTGTGTGTGTGTGTGTGTGTGTGTGTGTGTAGTGTTGTATAGGAGGAGGTGGACATTTTCCTGAAGCGTCTCCGAGGCAGTGTGGTGATTTCACGGCTTTTGACTGGGACGGTTACGGCACTCACGTCGGCTGGAGCGCCAGTAAACAGGTGACCGAGGCGGCGGTGCTCATCTTCTACCGCTGAGAGAACATTCCAGAACAAACAGCACACAATTCACACATCAGCCTTCATTACTGCATGACAGTGTGTAAACCTTGAAGAATTTATTTCCACATGCCTGATGAAGGTCATGTGATTGTCTCTCGTCTGATTTGGAAGTAAATACACATGTTAGTGTCAGTGTAATGGTGTAATAGTGTAATGGTGTAATGGTGTAATGGTGTAATAGTGTAATAGTGTAATGGTGTAATGGTGTAATCAGTGGTATCGGTGGTAATACTGTATGTAAGAATGGGCTGAGAATTGTGTAGCAGTTTTTATTAATCACCTGCATTATGATGCATTATTACAGGGTTATAATCACGTACGTTTCTTCTTATTATTCTTTGGAATTTATCTGCATTTATTCCTATCTGTTTCTGCTGGAGGGTGAGACGGGTCTGTCCTCGATTCTGCCTTGACTCCTGATTTCACCAGATAATAAAGTTATGAGCATTGAGTGGGTGTTGACTCATTTATAGAAGGATTTAACGGATGAAAGTTCCAGAAATAAACTTGCTGATCTCTGTGTTAATAATGTTTCTCACCACACGTCAGTCAGCTGCTTTACCTTTCACAGGTGTAGCAATGTGGCTCATCTTCGTAGCAACTACGCCACCCTGATAAAACGGGTGAAGACACAAATACGTTCCACTTAGAACATGCAAGAGGCAAGGGTTTCCATACAAAAATACATTTTATTTTGTAGTTAAAAAGACTGGCCAAGAATTATTTTTTTAAAAACAGAAACCAACACAGTCAGGCATTGGTCAATAAAACAGTCACAAGAAGACATTAACAATAATGATAGGAGGACTGAGGATTCCTGTAGGAAGGGCAGGCTAGTACGACAGCACCAGCTATACAAAAGGGAGAAGATCCCCACTAATCAGAATCATACCCACAAAATTCACTGCAAATAAACACAGCAATAATAACAACTCTTAGATAGGTAAAGACTAAGGTGCAGAAAAGACCTCCCCCGAGCCTCAGGAAGCACTGAGCTCTTACAAGGAGAAAACAAAAACACAGAATCACTTACAATATACTCAAAACAGACAAACAACAGAATAAAACAAAGACGGCACACAGGAAAATCATGATAGCTTCTTTGTTAGTTGTGACAGCAACAGCTGTGGCTCCGAGCAGGGCTACGTTAAACTACCATGCTACACAGATGTTAGCCTTGACGACACACCGCACTGAGAGTAAGCAGCACACCGCACCTGCACCGCACCTGCACCTGCACCTGTGGTGACGGATGCTGGTTGCTATAACAGCGGGGTGGATGACCCCGAGCAGTAACAGCAGTAAGATTGGCGTCCTGTCTCTTCCTGAAGATGGATACGAGAGAACAACACCCGAGGGCAGTGTGGGGAAGGAGAAGCACATGGAGAATACACACATGCGCACGCACACACACACAGACACACACAGGAGTTGTGGTTTAAACTTCAGCTTGAGAACTGTAATTCTCCTGTGTGACCACTAGAGGGCGGAGCTGCAGTTCTGTTTCACTGCTGCATTCTGACGTCTTATTACCTTCTCTCTCTCTCTCTCTCTCTCTCTCTCTCTCTCTCTCTCTTCATCTCCTAACTCATCTCCTACATCTCTCCTATCTCTCACTCTCTTTCACACTCTGTCCTTTTATGTTTTTCATTCTCTCTCTCCCTCTTTCTTTTACTCATCTACCTCTCATCTTCCTCCATCCTTGCTCTTTCTCATTATCTTGTCTTCTCTTTTTATTATCTCTCTCTCACTCTCTCTTCTCTCTCTCTCTCTCTCTCTCAGACTCAAGGCAGCTCCCTCACGGGGCTTTAACAGTAAAATGCACTCGTGATTGTGGCGAGTACGGCCATTATGACACCTGCTGGATGCCTGTGCAGTCATCACCACGGAGAATTCAGGGCAACAGAGCACCACGGCAACTCATGTCCAGCTTCACATCAGCAGGCGATGACAACAACGACCACAACTACAGCAATCATGAGGAAGAAGAAGGAGAGGAGGATGATGGTTCCGACCAAAGCAGCGAAAAGGGTGGAGCCGACAGCATCAAATGATACCTTCAGCAGCGCTAAATTCGGAGGTCAGTGCCATAGTGATGACTCGCCCATAGGTTCCCCGCCCACATGAGGATATTCCCCTTACCCGGGCAGGGGAAGAGACTTCAAAACAGCTCTCACGCAGGCAGGTTTACTTGTGAGGAACACCTGAGAAACAAATTGAGATACGGACTGAGATACGAACTCGCACCTAAGACACAAACTCACACCTGAGATACAAACTCACCTGAGCGTTGAATTTCAATCTGACAGATGACATCTCATCTGTATCCTGAACTCACCCCTGAGATACAAACAGGAAGTTCCAAAAGATATAAACATATCAAAAGATATCAGTTTGATGCAAAATGTTGAGTTCCCATCACACCTGAAATCCCTCATCTGACCTTCTGTAGCGGGAAAGGGTGGAGCACAGAGACACGGAGGCTGGAGTAGGGCAAAAGCTGAGTCTTTTATTTTCTTTCCGGTAGAGTGCAGGTTTGTGTGGGTGTGTGTGTGGGGCTGCGGAGGCGGCCTGACGTCATGACGGTCACGGGGGCGTGTCGGGGAAATCCCGGGAGAAGCCTCAGGGTTCTCGTGCCGTCCCTCAGTGCTGCGTCTTGTCTCCGCCGGCGTCGTCCTCGTCCGTGTCGGTACCTTGCAGCAAATATGGCGAGAGAGAGATTAGTCACGCTAACGCGAGTGCGTGGGGAATACCTCCTCCTGTATCCGCTTCGGACGCTAACCGTTTCGGTGAGTCAGTACTCAACTTTCCCGGGGCGGAAGGGCGTCCTTTTATTTCCGCCTTTCGGCGTGGGAGTGGTGAAAAGGCCGAGGGTAGCCTTTTACAGCTTCAATTTTCTTCGCCTGGGGCTTCAGTATCCCTCGCCCAATGCAGTATCCTAGGTAGTGTGCCTCGGTTAGCCCCAGGTGACATTTCTTGGGGTTGGCAGTCAGGCCAGCTTCCCGGAGTCCCTTCAGGACCTCCCCCAGATGGAACAGGTGGCCCGACCAAGTGGAGGAATGGATGACTACGTCATCCAAGTAGGCCGCTGCAAAGCTGCGATGGGGACGTAGGACGATGTCCATCAGTCGTTGGAAGGTGGCCGATACCCCGTGTAGCCCAAAGGGGAGGACCCGGTACTGCCAGTGGCCCGTGGAGGTGCTAAAGGCCATCTTAGGTTGGGCGTCGGCCACTAGGGCCACCTGCCAGTACCCTTTGGTGAGGTCCAGGGTGGATATGAATCGGGCCCTCCCCAGACGCTCCACAAGATCGTACACTTGGGGGAGGGGGTAGCTATCGAAATCCGAGACTTGTTTCAGTCTGCGAAAGTCGTTGCAGAGCCGAATGCTCCCATCGGGTTTTGGCACTACAACGATGGGGCTGGACCAGGGGCTGCTGGATTCCGCAATAACTCCGTCTCGCAGCATTCTTTCCACCTCCTCCTCGATGGCTTTACGCCGGGCCTCTGGGACACGGTAGGGCCTCTGTCTCACCACTACCCCCGGGGGTGTTTTTATGTTGTGGTGCACCACTTGGGTCCTTCCCGGGGAGGAGGAGAACACGTCCGCGAATTGGTCCACCACCTCCCTGAGCTCCTGTCTCTGGGCGTGGGTGAGGTCCTCCCCGAGGTTGACCAAAGCACGGTGCTCCCGGTGTCCAGCAGAGTGGTGATCGGCCTCCCTTCGATCCACACCTTCTGGGTGGGCCCCTCCGACAGCCGGCGTGCATGGAGGGCGCAGCCGGCCAGCCAAGATTTCTGGGTCGGCCCGGGGGACCCTAGTTCCGGCTCTGTGGGCATGGGAGCGTCGGTGGGAGTTACCTGGGCGGGCGACCTCCAGCAAGTTCGCCAGGTGCCGGCTAGGTGTGCCCGGTCAGGCCAGGCCCCAGAGGCCCCTAGGGGTAGGTACGAGTGCTGTGGGCCACGCGGGTCGAGCTCAAGGGCGGTGGTGGCGCGCTCCAGGGCCGTCAGGAGCTCCTGGGGTTTTCGCGGTGCTTGAACCCCCACGGCATGTTGTTCCACACAGGGTAACGCCCTCAGGAACCGATCCATAGCCACCTCTTCCGCCACCTCCATGGCCGTATGCTGGTCTGGGCGGAGCCACCTTTTGGTGAGCTAGATGAGGGCGTTTAGCTGTCTGCGGGGTCGAGCCCCCGGCTGATAGACCCAGCGATGAACCTCGGCTGCTGCTTGGTGAGAGCTTTGGCCGCACCACGCCAGGACTCCCTCCTTCATGTGTAGTCGTCTGCATCCTCCGGCTCGAGACTGTAATAGGCTTCACGGGCCTCTCCGGTGAGCAGGGGACCTAAGGCGCGGGGCCAGTCGTCCCTATCCCATCTCTCACGGCGGGCGATGGTTTCGAATGTCTCAAAATACGCCACAGGGTCTTCATCAGGCGCAAGGGGGGGGGGCAGTCGGCGGAGCTCACGTCCCGGGTCCGGGAGAGGCGGGACGCTGCGCGGGTCTCGATCTGCAGCGCCACCAGGGTCTTTGTCGCCGCCTGGAGGCTTTCCGTGAGCTGCTGGGTGGCGGTCTGCAACAGCTGCTGCAAGGTTTGGGTTTTTTTAGGCAAGGGGCAGGTCTGTGCTCATGCCCGCATCCTCCACCAGTATAGCGGGAAAGGGCGGAGCACAGAGACACGGAGGCTGGAGTAGGGCAAAAGCTGTGTATTTTATTTTCTTTCTTGTAGAGTACAGGTTTGTGTGGGTGTGTGTGTGGGGCTGCGGAGGCGGCCTGACGTCGTGACGCTCGCAGGGGCGTGTCGTTGGAATCCCGGGAGAAGCCTCGGGGTTCTCGTGCCGTCCCTCAGCGCCGGCGTCGTCCTCGTCCGTGTCGGTACCTTGCAGCAAATATGGTGAGAGAGAGAGAGAGAGATTAGTCACGCTAACGCGAGTGCGTGGGGAATACCTCCTCCTGTATCCGCTTCGGACGCTAACCGTTTCGGTGAGTCAGTACTCAACTTTCCCGGGGCAGAAGGGCGTCCTTTTATTTCCGCCTTTCGGCGTGGGAGTGGTGGAATTCTCCCGACAGCGCCTCCAATCAGCGGACGGTATGGCGTTGGTGGTTCCACACCGCCATGACGGCTGTTCCGGTTAGCGCGGGGTCCGGCGCAGGGCTGCCTGCTTCGCGCCGGCACGGCAGTCGGAGATGGAGCGATTCTCTTCCCTCTCGTGCCGTGTATTAGTCCGTCGCGACACCTTCTAATAGAGACATGCAGAGCTTCCAGTTCTTACCTGAGTTACCAAAACACATCTAAGTTACCAATTCTCACCTAAATTACTAAATTACATTTACCAATCACAAACCCCGCCTCATTTACCAATCACAAACCCCGCCTCAATAAGCAATCACAAACCCCGCCTCATTTACCAATCACAAACCTCACCTCATTTACCAATCACAAACCCCGCCTCAAATAGCAATCACAAAACCCACCCCATTTACCAATCACAAACCACACCTCATTTACCAATCACAAGCCCTGCCTCATTTACCAATCACAAACATAAGAAACAGGTTCCAAGCTGAAGAACCTCAGTAACTGTACAAGTGGGCAGGAGTTGGGGTCAGTCAGTTGATTTATGAGTAGGGGGGCTTGGAGTCAGTCAGTTGATTTACGAGTGGGTGGGGCTTGCGGTCAGTCAGTTGATTTACAAGTGGGTGGGTCTTGGGGTCAGTCAGATGATTTATGAGTGGGTGGGGCTTGAGGTCAGTCAGTTGATTTATGAGTGGGTGGGGGTTGAGGTCAGTCAGTTGATTTACGAGTGGGTGGGTCTTGGGGACAGTCAGTTGATTTATGAGTGGGTGGGCTTTGAGGGTCTGTCAATTGATTTCTGAGTGGGTGCGTCTTGGGGTCAGTCAGTTGATTTATGGTTGATTTACGAGTGGGTGGGTCTTGGGGTCAGTCAGTTGATTTACGAGTGGGTGGGGCTTGAGGTCAGTCAGTTGATTTACGAGTGGGTGGGGCTTGGGGTCAGTCAGTTGATTTACGAGTGGGTGGGTCTAGGGGTCAGTCAGTTAATTTACGAGTGGGCAGGGCTTGAGGTCAGTCAGTTGATTTATGAGTGGGTAGGGTTTGGGGGTCATTCAATTGATTTCTGAGTGGGCGGGGCTTGGGGTCAGTCAGTTGATTTACGAGTGGGTGGGTCTTGGGGTCAGTCAGTTAATTTATGAGTGGGTGGGGTTTGGGGGTCAGTCAATTGATTTCTGAGTGGGCGGGGCTTGGGGTCAGTCATATTATTTACGAGTGGGTGGATCTTGGGGTCAGTCAGTTGATTTACAAGTAGGTGGGTCTTGGGGTCAGTCAGTTGATTTACGAGTGGGTGGGGCTTGAGGTCAGTCAGTTGATTTACGAGTGGGTGGGTCTTGGGGTCAGTCATTTAATTTACGAGTGGGCAGGGCTTGAGGTCAGTCAGTTGATTTATGAATGGGTAGGGTTTGGGGGTCATTCAATTGATTTCTGAGTGGGCGGGGCTTGGGGTCAGTCAGTTGATTTATGAGTGTGCGGGGCTTGAGGTCAGTCAGTTGATCTGTACATCACAAACATATTGCTTATATCACACTTGTACTTTTTCCATTTCTTTTTTTTCTCTTACTCCCTTTATTTATTCATTCATTCTCCTTTTTTCATTTGCATATTTTGAATCACCCCAAATGACACTAACCCATACCCTAACCCTGCATCTTGTTCATTTGTTCCTAAGTAGAACCTCTTTAGGAATCTAGAAACTTGCAAAGAACCCTCTGTTTTTCTGAGAGTAAAGTCTGGGTCCTGAGAGGTTAAAGGAACAGCATTAGCTAAAGCCTTGTAGCTTTAGCAGAACCAAAGTACATTCAGGGTAAAGGAGATTTTTTTTTTTTTTTTGCAGAACCGTTCTTTACCTCAGTTCTGTCATTGTTCATTGCTTCATTTCAAACTTCAAACTGGACTCTAGAGGTCCAAATCCAAAACTAAAACATGACTGTGTGTGTTGTTTGTAGGCTAAAACCTGCTGTTCTAGAGCAGTGTGTAATTATTCCTGTACAGTTCAGGTGTAAATGAACTCCTCTGTATCTTTGTATCCTTTTTCTAATGCACGTTTCTCTTTAACTGATTCATTAATCATCTCCCAAGCTTTTTTTAACCAGCACTCGACTCACCCACCGTCACACGCGGAGAGACGGCCATGAACTTTAACCAGAACGGCATGCTAACGGCGTTTAATCTGCACTTAACGAGGAAAATGTATTTTTTATTTTGCTTTGATGTGATGAATCGACGAGTTGATGAATCAATGAATCGATGAATCAGTGAATCGGTTCGCTTTGTGTTTGTGATGATAAACACTGAATGAGGGCTCTGGAGCTGTTTGGTATGTTACAGTTATGTACAAGTTTGACTTTTTGACATTAAAATCTCTTTCAAACTTCTTATTGACTTTTTATTCACCGAGTATCGAGTGTCCCGATAAACAACTCGAGCTCCATCTACAGGAAGCGAAACATGAAGAAGAAGGAATGAAGTGAAGAATCAAAGGACTGGATCTGGATATTTTTCATAGTTTACTTTATATTTATTTACATTTATATTGTGATTATGTCTCATCTAGAACTATTAGGAGTTCTTCACTCGCCTCTCTGGAGGTTCTATGTGGAACCAGAATTGCTTTCAAGAAAAACCTTCAACGATCTAAAGAAATCCCCTTAATATTTCTCTTTCTCTTTGTCACAGGGTGCCCAGCAGAGGGTGCTGTGGCACGGGGTTTTGCTTCCGGTGATTAGACACCGGTGTTGGTTATTTTCAGTGAATCATTCTTAGTTTTAGTAACGCCGGGTATTTAAGGCTTCGGAGCAACGAAACACGTTAGATTAGACTAGATGGTAATGGTTTGGTTCACAAGTATTCTGTGTTGTAGCGGTTGCCTGGTATTGTCTATGTTACGTTTGATTTAAGTCTTTATGTTTAATAAATAGTTTGATCTGCATCTGCCCTGTCTACAACCTTGTGACAGAATACCGAGCCATAAAATTTTTTACAGACACAGCGGATCATGGGGAGGAGACCAAACCACCTCACCAGAAGTGCTACATACGCCGGTGAAGCTCATCCACGGGGGCTGCGACGTGAGCACAGCGTGAGTGCGGAGCATGAGTTGGAGAGGGCTGAAGAGATGCGCAAAATGCAGCTGGAAATGCGTTGGTTGGAAGGGAGTCACAGCTCCAAGCCACACAAGTCCTGCTGCGGGAGAGAGAAGAGGAGCTGGAAGAGGAGAAAAAGCGGAGCGCTCGGGCCGTTACAGTGAATGAGACTTTTCAGCACCTCCTGTCCCAGCGCGAAGCTCAACTCATCCAGACGGTAGAGGCGGAAATCGCAGCACATGGACAGTTAAGGCAAGCCCAGACTCAGATTGAGGACCTGACGCGTGAAGTTGAAGAACTCCGAGTGGCGAAAGATGCAGCACTGAGCACTGAGAAACGGAATAAGACTCTGACGACCAAAGTGAAGGAGCTGGAAGGCTCGATCAAAGCAAAGTCTCAAGTATGTGATGTCCAAGTTCAGACCCAGTCTCAAGTATGTGATGTCCAGGTTCAGACCCAGTCTCAAGTCCACGATGTCCAAATTCAGACCCAGTCTCAAGTATGTGATGTCCAAATTCAGACCCAGTCTCAAGTCCCGGCCAAGTCTCCGCCGTGCAAGTTCAAGTCTCTGAGTTCCGATTCCAAGTTTCCGAGTTCCATTTTTCAAGTCTCCGAGTTCCGAGTCCAAGTCTCCGAGTTCCGAGTCCAAGTCTCCAAGTTACGAGTCCAAGTCTCCGAGTTACGAGTCCAAGTCTCCAAGTTACGAGTTCCAGTTTCCGAGTTCCGAGTTCAAGCCCCCGAGAGCCAAGTTCAAGCCCCCGAGAGCCAAGTTCAAGCCCCCGAGAGCCAAGTTCAAGCCTCCGAGAGCCAAGTTTCGACCTGGCGATGCATGGGACATTTGGCCCAGAGTTCCGGGGCCGCCATTGAAAGGTGGAGGACTTTGGGTACTCTGGGGGGGGATGTTCTGTCATGGTGTACCCAGCAGAGGGCGCTGTGGCACGGGGTTTTGCTTCCTGATTAGACACCGGTGTTGGTTATTTTCAGTTAATCATTCTTAGTTTTAGTAACGCCGGGTATTTAAGGCTTTGGAGAAACGAAGCACATTGCTCGGTATTAGATTAGACAAGATGGTAATGGTTTGGATCACAAGTATTCTGTGTTGTAGCGGTTGCCTGGTATTGTCTATGTTACGTTTGATTTAAGTCTTTATGTTTAATAAATAGTTTGATCTGCACCTGCCTCCGTCCCCGTCTACAACCTTGTGACACTCTGGAAGTTAATAAGACAGAAAATCCCTGCAGTTTATTTGAAAAAAAAACAAAAAAAAAAACAAGTGACACACGGTTCTGAGAGCCTGTGAAAAATCATCATTTATTTGGTTAAACTCTGTTTTGTTTATCTGCAAATTGTTATGTACCAGTAGTGGAGACAAGCGCGGGCCGAGACGAATCCAGGAAGCAAGAAACACTAAGAAGTCTGTAACGACCAGCGTGCTTGGTGGGGCGTGAGTCGCTTGGTGTTCCAAGATGTTATGATCCATATAAATCATGAATGGGTGATTGGCGCCCTCCAGCCAATGCCTCCACTCCTTTAGGGCCAGTTTGACGTCCAGGAGCTCTCGGTTACCTATGTCATAATTCCTTTCAGTGGACGACAACTTTCGTGAGTAGAAAGTTACCGGGTGTAGCTTGGGTAGGTCCCCAAACCTCTGGGACAGAATAGCCCCCACCCCCGCTTCAGATGCGTCCACTTCCAGGACAAAAGGTCTAGTGGGATCTGGGTATCTGAGAATGCGGGCTGTAGTCAATGCCCGCTTAAGCCTCTCCAGGGCCTCTTGGGCGTCGGAGTTCCAATGGAGTTTATGCGGTTTCCCCTGCAGGAGGGATGTTAAGGGACGTGCTACCTTGCTGAAGTCTCGTATGAATCTCCGATAGAAGTTTGTGAAGCCAAGGAAACATTGTAGGTCCTTGATGGTCCGTGGAGTAGGCCATTCCACCACTGCTTGAACCATGTCTTTGTCCATGGCAACCCACTTTGGACTAATGACATATCCCAGGAACGAGATGGTGTTACGGTGGAACTCGCACTTCTCAGCTTTCACATACAGCTGAATCCATAATAGGCGATGTAGTACTTGACAGACCTGCTTCACATGTTTCTCATAGGACGTCGAATAAATGGCATCTAGGCAGGCAACAACACATTGCCCCAGCATGTCCCTCAGGACATCGTTGATGGGGGCTGGAAAAAAAGGGAAGGGATAAAAGAAAACCACAGGACCAAGGCACCCCCCCCCCCCCCCCCAGACGTGGCGGTCCCCCTCCCTCTCTTTTTCTCTTTCCCCCAATGCGGATTAATTATGGCGCTGCGTAAGTCCAGTTTCGTTAACCAGGTCGCGGATCTCAGCTGTTCCAGGGCTGCGGGCACTAAAGGCAGGGCATATCAGTACTTCACTGTTACCTGGTTGAGACCCCGATAATCGATGCATGGTCGAAGCCCCCCCCCCCTTCTTTTCTATGAAAAAGAACCTGGCAGATGCGGGAGATGCAGATGGCTGAATGGGTCCTTGTTGAAGAGCCTCCTGAATGTATTCCGTCATGGCCCGATGTTCCGCTTGGGACAGTGGATAGATTCGGCCCCTAGGTGGACTGACACCAGGGAGGAGGTCGATGGCGCAGTCATAGGGCCTGTGTGGTGGTAACCTGCTTGCTCTTTCTTGGCTGAACACCTCAATAAGGTCATGATATTCCGCTGGGACCTTGATGAGAACATGGGCTAGGGGACTCTCCACTGTAGTGGTGGCCACTGGAACGGGAGGGCCCGTTAGGCAGTGTTGAAGACAATGGGGGGACCACTCGGTAATCTGTTTGGTCGCACATGATAACTGGGGGTCATGGCGTTTGAGCCAAGGGAGGCCAAGAATGACAGGGTGCCTGGTGGATACCGTTACATACTAACTTGTAACTCTATCGGTGTTGTGCAGAGTGAGATGCCTCCGCCTCCGATGGGTCCCCACCCATCGATGGACTGGACCGCACAAGGTTGGCGCATGGGTTGTAAAAGGAGGCCGAGAGTCTGCGCCGTCCACTTGTCTCTGAAATTCTGAAACATGATTACTTTTTATTTGGATTGGACTCACACAGGAGCATCGAGGTTGATTAGCCGTATTCCTCATGGTAGGCCTGGAACCCCAATGGGGACACTGGTGAATGCCATGTGTATTCTCCCCGCAGTAGAAACATAATAGTTCTCTGCGTCGCCATTCTCTCTCTTCTGGGCTAATCCGAACACGGCCAAGCTGCATCGGCTCTTCGCTTGTTCAGGTGGCAAAGGGGTCCACTGTATGGGGTGGTTCATGCAGCGTAGCCAGTCCAGTCGTATTGCCAGGTCAATGAGGTTGCCGAGGATGGACTGCTCACCTCGGCACACCAATTCTTGAACCAGCTTAGGGTTGAGCCCCTGGTGAAACGCGGTCTTCAGGGCCGGCTCGTTCCACCCGCTCCTTGCGGCGATGGTGTGGAACTCCAGAGCATATTCAACCACATCCCGCATGCCCTGCTTTAGCGTGAGGAGCTCCCTACCAGACTCCCAGCCATCTTGGGAGTGATCAAAAGCACGCTGGAATCAGGAGAGGAGGTCCATTAATGTGGGTCTTGCCCCGCCTCCTCATTCCCACTCCGCCGTGGCCCATTCCAGGGCGCACCCGGTGAGCAACTCCATGAAGTGCGTGAGCTTACGCACCTCCGGCATTTCCGGATGGTTTTCAAAAAATAATCTACACTGGACCATGAAGCCCTTGCACCTCTCCGGCTCCCTCGCATAGCGCTCTGGTGTAGGCAATGGCGGATAGTGCACAATCAGTGTCACTGGGAGAGGTGCCGCTGATGCAGATGCGGCATATCCAGGGGGAGCGAAGGGGGAACGATGCCAGCGATGGGAGGAAACACAGTCTGCCCCCCGGAGGTGCTCCTGCTCAGTGAGGTGTGCCAATTGTGCCTGCAGCACGCCAAAAGCTCTATTCTGCTCATAATACGCACGACGCCAGTCTAGATCACCCGCTGCCTCCATATGTACGGCGAAGTAATCTGTTCTGTATCGGTAGTGGAGACAAGTGCGGGCCGAGACGAATACAGGAAGCGATAAACACTAAGTAGTCTGTAACAACTATAAAGGGATAATCCAGGGAATCGTGAATCGAATGTCCGTAAAGAAGTCCGTAAGCCAGCAAAATCCGAGAACGTAATCAATTGCTTGGTAACGACTGTTCGTGATACAGTGCGTTTACTTCGCACCGTGCTGTCGCTAACGAGGGCTTATATAACCTTGCATGTCACACAGGTGTACGCACTCAGTAATCCAGTGAACTAAAGCGCAGACGTGGCTGGGAAATGTTCTTGTCGGTACTGGTGTAACACAAATACAGTCTTGAAGATTTGGTGTATGATGTCTATGATGTGTGTGATGTGTTTGATGATCTCAGCTCTAGAAGATGAGCACCGCCGCCTCGGTCAGCTGTTTACTGGCGCTCCAGCCGGTGTGAGTGCCGTAACCATCCCAGTCAAAAGATGTGAAATCACTACACTGCCTCGGATACGCTTCAAGAAAATACCCACTTCCTACTATAATACCCCTGTACTACACACACACACACACACACACCAACAAGAGCTGCCTTCGATACTGTGGATCATGGTCTTTTACTTACCCACCTTGAAAGTGTTTTTGGTGTGTCCGGGATAGATTTAAACTGATTTAAATCCTATTTTACTGACCGTTCCCAGTTTATTTCTATGTGTGGCTTTAGGTCTAACATTTGCTCAGTGCTCACTGGTGTTCCTCAGGGTTCAGGTCTAGGCCCTCTACTCTTCAATATTCATCTATCTCCACTTGGGCATCTGCTGCGATCGCTTGGCCTCCATTATCACTTTTATAACATTTCTGCTGAACATTTCTACATTTCTACGTTTCTTTTTTATTAAACATTTTTCCTGACCTTCTGATGAACATTTCTGTTGAACTGCTAAGCCTATCTAAATCGCCTTTTCTGTTCTGTCCTCCCCACCATTTCCCAAAAATACAAACATATTGAGCAACAGCAGTAAATATTCACAGATTTTTTTCTTTTTATACAAAGAAAAACAAAATTGAACCCACAACCCACCCCTCCGGCTCATCATGGCTACCCATTAACTGTCACTGGTTGAGAAGCTGCTTAATTTTTTATTTTTTTTACACTGTAGACCTACTGTAGAGCCTTAAACAATTTAGAACCTTTAAAGGTTTAGAATACAGCTACATGGTGGAGGCAGTGTTATTTATAAATAATAAGCAGAAGACTTCTGGTAATATTCTGTATGTTCAGTTCCAGTCATGATTTTATTAACAGATTACACTGTTGTCACGAGATAAAGTTTAAACTCAAGGCTCAAGGCCAATATGTTTGTCTACAACACACACACACACACACACACACACACACACACACACACACACACACACACACAGCACACACACACACATACACACACACACACACACACGGACACACACACACATACACACGGACACACACACACACTCACACACACACACACACACACACACACACACACACACACACACACACACACACACACACACGGGGCACACACACACAGACACACACACACGGGCACACACACACACAGACACACACACACACACACACACACACACACACACACACACACACACACACACACACACACACACACACACACACACACACACACACACACACACACACACACTCACACACGGGCAGCTTGCACAGGTGGTAGAGTGGGTTGTCCACTAACCGGGTGACTCGACATGCCGAAGTGTCCTTGAGCAAGACACTGAACCCCAAGTTGCTCCCGATGGCAAGTTAGCACCTTGCATGGAAGCTCTGCTACTATTGGTGTGTGAGTGTGTGTGTGTGGGTGAATGAGATACAGTGTAAAGCTCTTTGGATCACACACACTGACACACACAGACTAACACACACACTCACACACACACATACTCACATACTCACACACACACATACACAAACACAAACACACACACAGATACACACACACACACACACACACACACACACACATACACAAACACAAACACACACACAGATACACACACACACACACACACACACACGGTATAAAACCCTGCTGAAATCCACCTCAGTGCTCGACGACTGCGCTGCTACATCAACCTTCTGTGTGTAGAATATCTGAAGATCTGAGAACTTCAGGACCGACACAACACCTTCTGGTGAGATTTTATTCATTTATTTGAAAAAGGAAATAAAATAGAGTCCTGATTGACTCTATTGGACAGATAGATGTGTGCTTTATATAAGGGATTATTCCAGATTCTGACAGAATTATTACACTTTATAGAGCTATTTATTATATCTTAATACATCTTAACTATTGATGTTTTACGATCAATATATCTGAACATATCTGAATTATATCTGTGTGTAGACACATGCAGCTGTTTATCCAGTGACAGCTCCTGTAATGAATACGTTATTAATGTGGGTATGTAATGGTGTTTCTTATCTACATAAATATATTTGATGTATTTTATTCACAGAGATGGCGAAAATGGATCGTTCTGCTTGTGTCGCTTGCGTGCATAAACTCTCTCTGTCTGTTAGAGGTATGACGTCACTGACACTTCTTTATTGTGTATAAAGCAGCAGAAACAGTGGTGATCCACACAGATGTACACTTTTCTGTTTTTAAACGTGCGTGAAGTTTTTTGACCACGTTATAATTTAGATTTAAACAGTTGCACATTTAGCTCCTTGTTTCACTCGCCATTTGTAAAAAAAAAAACCCAAACATAATAAACCCCAGGGTGCCAAAACATGTGAGTTCAGTTAATTTATAAAAAAACACATTTATTTCTGCAGAACTGGAATATTCCACTCCCCAAAGCTGCAAAGAGCTCAAGCAAAGATTTAATATCAATCAAGGTATGTGTTAAAAACAACCAACTAACTGACATTTGATCAGAAACATTATATTTCAGACCCCTTTTGGAACCCCCCCACACCAACTTTTTTTTTTTTTGTTTTTTTTTTTGTTGGGGGGTTGTGGTTTTTTTTTTTTTTTCGCTGGCCCCGGGGGGGGGTTGTGTGTGGGGGGGGGTTGTGTGGGGGCGGCGGGGGGTGGGGGTTGGTTTTGCTGGTCCCCCTTCCCCCCATTACCAATTTTACCCCCCCCCCCCCCCCCCCTTTGTTGCTCTTTTTTTTTTTTTTTTTTTTTAAAAATATTTATATTCCTTTTTTTATTTTTTTTTAATTATTTTTTTTATTTTTTTTTTTTTTAATTTTTTTTCCCCATATTCTTTCTCTCATTTTAATAAATTTATAAAAAATTTATAAATATTTAATTTTTTTCAACCCATCCCACCCCCTCCCAACCACCCACCCCCCCACTGCTCACTTTACTACCCCGCAAAAAAAAAAAAAAAAAAAAAAAACCACAACCTTGAGAGGAACCAGACTCAGAAGGGAACCCATCCTCATCTGGGTAAACATAGACTGTGTGAAATAGTACAGTATGGATGTAAATGAAGTCTGTATGGTCTTCGGAGCAGCCGCAGTCCCAGTAGAGAAGATTCGAGACTTGAGCTCCATCCAGAGGCTGAAATGATCTGGATCTCCAGTATCTCCATAAATTCGTGTGGGGCTCGGCAAATGGAGAGAGGGAGAAAAAAAGATTATTATGTAAGTAGTAAAAAATAGAATCTAGTCAGGGTAAGCTTGAGTAAACAAATATGTTTTAAGCCTAGACTTAAACACTGAGACTGTGTCTGAGTCCCGAACACTAATAGGAAGACTGTTCCATAACTGTGGGGCTCTATAAGAGAACGCTCTTCCCCCTGCTGTAGACTTCACTATTCTAGGTAATATCAAATAGCCTGCATCTTTTGATCTGAGTAGGCGTGGCGGATCATATAAAACCAGAAGGTCGCTTAGATATTGTGGTGCGAGACCGTTTAGTGCTTTATAGGTTAATAAAAGTATTTTATAGTTAATGTGAGATTTTACTGGGAGCCAATGCAGTGTGAATAAGATCGGGGTGATGTGGTCGTTATCTTCTAGTTCTAGTAAGGACTCTAGCAGCTGCATTCTGGACTAACTGGAGTTTATTTATATTCCTACTGGAACATCCAGACAGTAAGGCATTACAGTAATCTAATCTAGAGGTGACGAATGCATGAACCAGTATTTCTGCATCATGTAGTGACAATATGTTTCTTATCTTAGAAATATTTCTGAGATGAAAGAAGACTATCCTAGTAATATTATCTACATGAGCATCAAATGATAGACTGGAGTCAATAATCACTCCGAGGTCTTTAACTGCTGTACATGATGAAACAGAAAGACCATCCAGAGTTACTGTGTAGTCAGAAAGATTACTTCTAGCTACACGTGGGCCTAATAAAAGTATTTCTGTTTTATCAGAATTAAGTAAAAGGAAGTTAGTTAACATCCAACGTCTAATGTCCTTTACACAATCCTCAACTTTACTAAGCTTCTGTCTGTCCTCTGGCTTCGCTGAAACATACAGCTGTGTATCATCAGCATAACAGTGAAAGCTAATTCCATGTTTACGAATAATTTGTCCTAGGGGTAACATATATAAAGTAAAAAGCAATGGACCTAAAACAGAACCCTGTGTAACTGCAAAAGTAACCTCAGTACGCATGGAGAAATCACCATTTACATCTACTGTCACGATTTGGAGGTTGAGGCAGAAGCAGTCGCAGATTTTTAAACATTTAATATAAACAAACAGACTACTAAACAAACACTAAGACAACTTTGCAAGAGACTATGGCCAGAAACAAAACACACCGACATGAAAGACAGGAGTCTCAGACGACAAGGAGAGAGTGCAGACAAAGACTATATATACACGAGTGCTCATTAAGAAAAACGTGAATCAGGTGCAGTTGTGGTGTACGTGGTCATGTGGTGCAGTGCAGTGGCTGATGGGAAATGGAGTCCAGATTTCCCAGATACGTGACAGAACCCTCCCCCAAGGGCGCTACTCCCGGAGCGCCCAAACCGACACGGCCCCCCCACCGGTGGCCCCGTGCCCCGAGGCAAAAGGTCCTCAACAAAGCCAGTAGACCAAACGGCTCCCACAACGGCACAGGGAGGCAAAAGGACATCCTTGGCGGGGCATGGAAGCGGGGCGACCTCCTTCCTGGGGCAGAAGAGGAACGCAAGGTCCTCCACGAGGCTCAAAGGGGGAGCGAGGGTCTCCACGAGGCTCCTGGGGGGAGCAAGGTTCTCCGCGAGGCACACGAGGGGAGCGAGGTTCTCCGCGAGGCACACGGGGGGAGCGAGGCTCTTCGCGAAGCAAGGGAGGAACTACGCTCTCCGAGGAGCATGAGGGGGGAACGGCGTCCTCCGTGGAGCAGGAAGGGGGAGCGACACACTGAGCGCAGCAAAGGAAAGGAGCGACGTCTTCAGCGGAGCATGGAGGCAGAGTGACGTCCTCAGCGAGGCAGGATGGCAGAGAGACGACCGCAGCCGAGCAGGAAGGCCGAGCGACAACCTCAGCCGAGCAGGAAGGCCGAGCAACGTCCACAGCCGAGCAGGAAGGCAGAGCGATGTCCACAACCGAGCAGGGATTCTGAGCGGCGTCCACAGCCAAGCAGGGATGCTGAGCGGCGTCCACAGCTGAGCAGGGATGCTGAGCGGCGTCCACAGCCGAACAGGAAGGCTGCGCGACGACCTCAGCTGAACGGGACGGCTGCGTGACGACCTCAGCTGAGTGTTTCTCTCTGTAGTGGTTTTATTCCTAGTTAATTTTGCTACCGTGGTGAAAAGGGATCTATTATCTCCAATTAAGGTGGAGAAATAGATTTTTCTAGCTTCACTAAGAGATTTTCTGTATTTCAGTAGACTCTCCCTCCAGGCTGTTTGAAACATCACCAGTTTGGTTTGACGCCATTTACGTTCTAATTGTCGAGATGTCTGTTTTAAGGTTTGAGTTTGATCGTTATACCAGGGTGCAAATTTTTTCTCTCTAATTATTTTTCTTTTGAGTGGAGCCACTCTATCTAACATGTAGCGGAGTGTTGGCTCCAAGCTTTCAGTCACCTGATCGAGTTCTATGGGATCTGACGGTGATCCAAATCTAATTGATGTTTCTGAGAGGATATTTATGCTCGGTGCAGTAGCTGATGTGTAGGTACGTTTAACGCGGTAGCGAGGCGAGGTGGAGATATTATGATCAATATGTATTATGAACGAGAAGATAATGGTCTGAGACGGCTTCAGACTGGAAAAATTACAATATTTTCTATTCTTAGTCCGTATGTTAGTATGAGGTCTAGAGTGTGACCACCACTATGAGTAGGCCCGATTACAACCGCTGTTCTCAGAGGGTCCTCCAGATTATCAAAATGAATATTAAAATCTCCGACGATTAATGCTTTATTTACAGACACAACCAGGTTTGAGATAAAGTCTGCAAATTCTCTAAGAAATTCAGTATATGTCCCTGGGGGTCTGTAAATAATAAATAGAGGAATTGACTTATTGTTTCTGGCTACATAGTTTACACCGGTATAAAGAATTTCAAAAGAATTAAATTTATGATAAGGTTTTTGTGTGAGGACTAGATTTTGACTATGGATAAGACCAACACCTCCTCCTCTACCAGTTGAACAAGGCTGATGTACATAACTGTATCCAGGAGCACTGGCTTCATTTAATGCTACATAATCGTTTGGTTTAATCCAAGTTTCCGTTAAACACATTAAATTACATTCCGGATCAGTAATGATGTCGTTATCAATAAGAGCCTTAGATGCAAGAGATCTAATGTTTAATAGTCCTAGCTTCAGATCAAAAGTGCTGGCTGTGCATTCAATATGATTTAATTTTAAGTTAATTAGGTTTTGAAGACAGACTTTCTGAGATTTTCTATATATTTGTATAGCTCGGGGAACAGACACAGTCTCTATAGTATGTATTACAGGTGTTGGATTATTAATTGAGCATTGATTATACTGAATGTAGTTATTGTTGGAAGATGTACTTATGTTAGGTAGTCTTGGAGTGTAGCGCCCTGGAGATGTTGTCAGACAGCAGTTCCGCTCCAACGATGCTGGGGTGCAGGCCATCAGGACGAAACAACCTAGGACTCTCCCAGAACAGATTCCAGTTATTAACAAACACTAGATTCTGCTTATTACACCAAGAGACCATCCAATCATTAAAAGCGAGAAGTCTACTGAACTTTTCTGCTCCATGTCTGAATGTGGGAAGAGGTCCAGAGACGATGATCTTCGCGGTGGGTGATCTGCCTTGCACCGTCTCGATCAGGCTGGAGAAGTCCCTCTTCAGAACCTCCGACTGCCGCAGCCTGGTGTCGTTCGTCCCTGCGTGCAGAACAACCGCTCCAATGCGCTCTTCCTTCTTCAGGATCCCGGATACCTGCGCAGCGACATCAAGGATACAAGCACCAGAAAAACAGTGTGTGTGCACCTTACCTTTAGATGAGGCTACATGGACGTTCCGCACAATGGAGTCCCCGGCGATCACAGCGTTAGGTCTGGTCTGACGGAGAGGGGCGAAGCGGTTCCTGGTTGGAATCTCGAACACCGTAGGTGGAGATGTCCTCGTCCGGGGTACAGCCCTTGCCTTCCGCCGCTGGTTCACCCAAGGCTTGAAGTGTGTTGGAGCCGGCGTGGCGGAGAACACGGCTGGGAAAGTCCTAGGTGCACGGTCCCTGCACAGAGAAACACACGGTGTAGAGGGGCTAGGAGTGTAAATACCACGCTGTGTTACCTTGGATGTGTAGGCAGAGGCACGCGATGTTTCCAGCGCAGTTCGTCGATCCTGCAGTTGGGCCTGCTGGTCGAGTAGGCCACGGATCTGCTTCTCCACATCCTCCAGTTCCAGCAGCACCATGTGAAGCTCGAGCGAGTCCTCATCTGCACTCAAGAGCGAAGAGATGGTAGACATATTTGTACTTTAAACAAAAAACAGCGGTAAATGCGAAATATGAAAACGTAAACAAGGCTAGCGGTAGGTGATGCTAACGGGCTACTGGCTACAAGCTAATCGCAATGTTACGATTGTTTTTAAAGTAGTTTCAGTTATATTTGTATAACTGAAATTAACTAAAATTAATGCAATGTAAGAAGAAAATAATGTAATAGCATTAACTTGAAAGACGCTGCTTCCTGCTTGACGCTGCTTCCTGCTTGACGCTGTCTATCAGCTCCTCTAACGTTCATCTAACGTTCATCTAACCTTCATCTAACGTTCATCTAACGCTCACCTAAGGTTCATCTAACGTTCATCTAACGTTTATCTAACTCTAATCTAAAGGTGATCGCTGGTCCAGTCAACAGGGTGGAAGTCTGAACGTACCT
Organism: Ameiurus melas; assembly: GCA_012411365.1. NCBI lineage: Eukaryota > Metazoa > Chordata > Actinopteri > Siluriformes > Ictaluridae > Ameiurus > Ameiurus melas. Next base: position 17,784,519 of record CM022778.1, read on the forward strand.
GAGGGAGACGGGTCGTGGAGTAACACCGTCACTTTCGGCACTGCAGAAGCTGCAACCAGCGACGACTTCAAGGTCCAAATGAAAATAAATCAACACACACACACACACACACACACACACACAAACCTAAACAAATGACAATATGTCATAAACATCATTAAACTGCTTTTTCTTCTTTTTCATCATCTTCGCACTTTATCCCACAGAATTCTGGGTATTATGACATCACAGCGGAGAACGTAGCGGTGTGGCACGTTCCTAATAACGAGCAAGTGGATAATTGGAACCAAACATCATTCCTGCGCTACCACACGGAGACCAAATTCCTCAGAAGCTACGGAGGAAACCTCTACAATCTCTTCAAGGTGACACAGTGGTTAAACTTGTGAGAAACTCTGTTGTTAGGCAACTGGGAGATATGAATGCTGACCACCATATAGCTACGAACTGAGGCTAACTACTTATGTAGCTAACACACAGCTGTACCTTGTAGTGTGTAGCTGCTAATGTTCATCTAACACTCATCTAATGTTTCTCTATATCTCAGACTCATACAGCATTCATATACTGTATATATATTCTCCTGTTTTCAGCGATTCCCAGTGAAACACAACGCAGGAACCTGTCCTGCTAACCACGGCCCCTCAGTTCCTGTAGTGTACGACGTTGGAGATGCCAAATCCAACCATAACCTCTACGGACCCAACGCCAGGGGTAGAGTATAGAAAATAAATATGGAAAGTAAATCAAAAACACACAGAGGAAACGAGTTGCGCACCTACTGATGACAACCATCATTTATTTTCTTAGACATACTGACATTCATCACAAGCTTAGATAGCTTAGCATTGGACTCACAGTGAAAGTTTCCTGGTTACCATGGTAACAGTGTTCTCTGACAGGTTTAGCTAATGTACAAGCAGTTATCTAATCAGCAGGTAATTTAGCTTTATGTAATTGAGATTAGACTGTTAGGATTGGATGGAGGACATGGGTGTGTTTCCTAATTTGCTGGAATATTCATATTTATTTATAAAACACAATAAATGAGTCATTATTCTACACTGAGTATTTTAATGATATATCTCGATGTCTCTCCAGGGGAGACTGAGCCCGGATTCATCACATTCCGAGCGATAAACTATGAAAGGGCGGCGATGGCGATCTGCTCAGGAGTCAAACTCAAAGGCTGCCACAACGAACACGTGAGAATGAAAGCTGCTCTGTTCACACAGCCATTAAAACAGGACTTTAAACCAGGACACTGGTATTATATCAGGCTCTTATTAATAGTGCACCATCTCAGAAGCACCAGGGAACTTCTGAGATATAGTCCGTCTCTTTGGGAAGTCACTCTTTGACCCTTTGAGATCCTTCTGTCCAGATTTAAAGGCAGCATTCACAATCACGGTGTAACTCTAACCAGGTTCGGGGAGGGAATGATCACTCTAAGATCGATCACACACACAATAATCCATGTGTTAAATGTTAAGCTGTGTGTGTGTGTGTGTGTGTGTGTGTGTGTGTGTGTGTGTGTGTGTAGTGTTGTATAGGAGGAGGTGGACATTTTCCTGAAGACTCTCCGAGGCAGTGTGGTGATTTCACGTCTTTTGACTGGGACGGTTACGGCACTCACGTCGGCTGGAGCGCCAGTAAACAGCTGACCGAGGCGGCGGTGCTCATCTTCTACCGCTGAGAGAACATTCCAGAACAAACAGCACACAATTCACACATCAGCCTTCATTACTGCATGACAGTGTGTAAACCTTGAAGAATTTATTTCCACATGCCTGATGAAGGTCATGTGATTGTCTCTCGTCTGATTTGGAAGTAATGTTAGTGTCAGTGTAATGGTGTAACGGTGTAATGGTGTAATGGTGTAATGGTGTAATGGTGTAATGGTGTAATAGTGTAATGGTGTAATAGTGTAATGGTGTAATAGTGTAATGGTGTAATAGTGTAACGGTGTAATGGTGTAATAGTGTAATGGTGTAATGGTGTAATAGTGTTAAGGGCCATGCTTTTATGGACTAGTATGAAGTGTAATGGTGTAATGGTGTAATAGTGTAATGGTGTAATAGTGTAATGGTGTAATGGTGTAATAGTGTTAAGGGCCATGCTTTTATGGACTAGTATGAAGTGTAATGGTGTAATGGTGTAATAGTGTAATGGTGTAATGGTGTAATAGTGTAATGGTGTAATGGTGTAATAGTGTTAAGGGCCATGCTTTTATGGACTAGTATGAAGTGTAATGGGTAGTGGTGTAATAGTGTAATGGGTAATGGGTAATAGTGTAAGGGCTTTGTATAACTGGTGTAATGGTGTAATGGTGTAATAGTGTAATAGTGTAATGGTGTAATAGTGTAATAGTGTAATAGTGTAATGGTGTAATATTAGTGTAATAATTGTAAGTAGTGGTGTAATAGTGTTAATGGTGTAATGGTGTAATAGTGTTAAGGGCCATGCTTTTATGGACTAGTATGAAGTGTAATGGTGTAATGGTGTAATAGTGTAATGGTGTAATAGTGTAATAGTGTAATGGTGTAATAGTGTAATAGTGTAATGGTGTAATGGTGTAATGGTGTAATGGTGTAATGGTGTAATGGTGTAATGGTGTAATGGTGTAATAGTGTTAAGGGCCATGCTTTTATGGACTAGTATGAAGTGTAATGGTGTAATGGTGTAATAGTGTAATGGTGTAATAGTGTAATAGTGTAATGGTGTAATAGTGTAATGGTGTAATGGTGTAATGGTGTAATGGTGTAATAGTGTAATGGTGTAATGGTGTAATGGTGTAATGGTGTAATCAGTGGTATCGGTGGTAATACTGTATGTAAGAATAGGCTGAGAATTGTGTAGCAGTTTTTATTAATCACCTGCATTATGATGCATTATTACAGGGTTATAATCACGTACGTTTCTTCTTATTATTCTTTGGAATTTATCTGCATTTATTCCTATCTGTTTCTGCTGGAGGGTGAGACGGGTCTGTCCTCGATTCTGCCTTGACTCCTGATTTCACCAGATAATAAAGTTATGAGCATTGAGTGGGTGTTGACTCATTTATAGAAGGATTTAACGGATGAAAGTTCCAGAAATAAACTTGCTGATCTCTGTGTTAATAATGTTTCTCACCACACGTCAGTCAGCTGCTTTACCTTTCACAGGTGTAGCAATGTGGCTCATCTTCGTAGCAACTACGCCACCCTGATAAAACGGGTGAAGACACAAATACGTTCCACAAAAATACGTTCCACAAGAGGCAAGGGTTTCCATACAAAAATACATTAAATTTTGTAGTTAAAAAGACTGGCCAAGAATTATTTTTTAAAAACAGAAACCAACACAGTCAGGCATTGGTCAATAAAACAGTCACAAGAAGACATTAACAATAATGATAGGAGGACTGAGGATTCCTGTAGGAAGGGCAGGCTAGTACGACAGCACCAGCTATACAAAAGGGAGAAGATCCCCACTAATCAGAATCATACCCACAAAATTCACTGCAAATAAACACAGCAATAATAACAACTCTTAGATAGGTAAAGACTAAGGTGCAGAAAAGACCTCCCCCGAGCCTCAGGAAGCACTGAGCTCTTACAAGGAGAAAACAAAAACACAGAATCACTTACAATATACTCAAAACAGACAAACAACAGAATAAAACAAAGACAGACTTACTGTCATAAAATAACTCTTTAATCGGAGGAAGTAGCACAGGCCTGGTTTCCTGTTTATCAGTCGAAACCTGAAAACTTTCGCTGTAGTTTTGTGTGTGAATGAAATCATTTCATATAAATCTGATGAGGCAGTGGGCCATTCCGGTACTTTCAGCGTGCTGCGAATATCCAGCATGCTGCAGCCACGCAGGCCCTTAACCCATAAAAGCAAATTTTTTAGTCCATAAAAGCAAGGCCCTTAGTTAGTGACCTGTTAACATTAGCATAATAAACTAGTAAACAGAAGTAGAGTTGAACACACGCCACAGCAGGAAGTGAGGAAATGTGCAGACTCATTATTATAACGGTCTAACGGTAACACTAGCGGTATAATGGTCGTGATTAGTGTTTAGTTGCAGTGACATTTAAAATAAATTGTATTTAAGTGAGGACTTGGACAGAACAAGGTACCGGAATGACCCACTGTCATTTTTATAAAATGATTTCATTCACACACAAAGCCATGTGCATGGCCCTTAACCCAGAAGCAAGGCCCTTAACCCATGAGCAAGTCCTTTAATCCATATAAGCAAGGCCCTTAACCCATAAACAAGGCCCTTAATCCATGAACAAGGCCCTTAACCCATAAAAGCAAAGTTTTTAGTCCATAAAAGCATGGCCCTTAACCCACAAGCAAGGCCCTTAACCAAGGTGCAAGGCCCTAAACCACAAGCAAGGCCCTTAACCAAGGTGCAAGGCCCTAAACCCATGAGCAAGTCCCTTAATCTATATAAGCAAGGCCCTTAACCCATAAACATTTACATTTATTCACTTGGCAGATGCTTTTATCCAAAGCGATATATCAAGCAGAGAACAATACAAGTAGTGCTACTATACAAGATCCATTAATTGAGTTCCAGAGGAAGCAAAGTGCACAGAGTAGAGGTGTAAATGTATTGTTTTTGTTTGTTTTTTGTTTGTTTGTTTGTTTTATTTTTATTTTTTTATGAGTTGGTTAGGTGTTCACTGAAGAGGTGGGTCTTTAGCTGTTTTTTGAAGATAGTGAGAGACTCTGCAGTCCGGATTGAGATCGGAAGAGCATTCCACCACTGAGGAATGGTTAGCGTCAAGGTTCTGGAAAGGGACCTTGCGCCACGCTGAGTGGAAACTACTAAACGTCGGTCGCTAATTGATCGCAGGTTGTGAGAGGGAACGTAAGCCTTCAGGAGAGAGTTGAGGTAGGAGGCGCTGTTCCTGACAAGGTCTTGTAGGTGAGCATCAAGGCCTTGAACTTGATGCGGGCAGCTACAGGAAGCCAGTGGAGGGAGATGAAGAGGGGTGTGACATGGGTTGTCTTGTTCTGGTTGAAGACAAGGCGCCCTGCAGCATTCTGAATCATCTGAAGGGGTTTGATGGAGCTGCTGGGAGGCCTGAAAGCAGTGAGTTGCAGTAGTCCAGTTTGGAGATGACCAGAGCCTGGACTAGTATCTGTGTAGCCTGTTTGGTGAGGAATGGTCGGATTTTCTTGATGTTGTACAGGATGAACCTACAGGACCTTCCAGTTGCTGAGATGTGGTCTGTAAAGGTCAAGCCCTCATCAAGAATCACCCCAAGGTTCCTGGCCGTCCTGGTTGGCTTGAGTGTAAGTGAACTGAGCTGTACAGTGAGGTTCTGGTTGATTGAGGGATAGGCTGGGATGATTCATCCAGACCGAGATGTCCGACAGGCAAGAAGAGATGCGTGCAGAGACAGATGGATCATCAGGCTGGAAGGACAAATAGAGCTGGGTGTCATCACCATAGCAGTGATAGGAGAAGCCATGAGACTGAATCACCAGCCCGAGAGATGTAGTGTAGATAGAAAAGAGGAGTGGACCCAGAACTGACCCCTGTGGAACGCCAGTTGTGAGTTGCTGAGTTTCAGAAATATTCCACCCAGCATAGTTGATAGGAGGATCTGATGGTTCACAGTGTCGAAAGCAGCAGAGAGGTCAAGTAGGATGAGGACAGATGATCTAGAGGTTGCTCTTGCTAGTCGTAAGGCTTCAGTGATGGAAAGTAGAGCAGTCTCCGTGGAGTGGTTGCTCTTGAAGCCAGACTGCTTGGTGTCCAGGAGGTTGTTCTGTGTGAGAAAATTGGAGAGTTGATTAAAAACGGCTCTTTCAAGAGTTTTGGAAAGAAAAGGGAGGAGGGAAACAGGTCTGTAGTTGTCAACTATAGCAGGGTTGAGTGATGTTTTTTTAAGCAGAGGGGTAACCCGAGCCAGTAGAGAGCGATGTGTTAAAGATGTGTGTGAGTGCAGGTAATAATGTGGGAGAGATGGACTGAAGAAGGTGAGAAGGGATGGGTGCGTGTGTGTGTGTGTGTGTGTGTGTGTGTGTGTGTGTGTGTATGTGTGTGCGTAGGTGTATGTGTGTGTGTGTGTGTGTGTGTGTGTGTGTGTCTGTGTGCGTGTGTGTGTGCATGTGTGTGTGATAAGAGAATGAGGATGTCCTGTAAGAACAGGACATCCTCATTCTCTTATCAAACACATGCACACACACACACGCGTGTCTTTTGTGTCTTTTGTAACTGTTATAGAAGATATAATGAACATTAATAGTTGTAGTTTTATCTGGATTAGTAACTGATGGCCTGTAGCGTACGCTCCCACAGTCATTATGTCTTGGGGAAAACATCAGGATTAGTATAATTCGTTTCAGCAGACTGTTTTACATTTTGTCATGGATTCTGTTTTCAGCAAGTTTTGCGTGTGAATGAAATCATTTCATATAAATCTGATGAGGCAGTGGTCCGTTCCGGTACGTTCAGCATGCTGCGAATATCCAGCATGCTGCAGCCACGCAGCCGTTAGTGACCTGTTAACATTAGCATAATAAACTAGTAAACAGAAGTAGAGTTGAACACACGCCACAGCAGGAAGTGAGGAAATGTGCAGACTCATTATTATAATGGTCTAACGGTAACACTAGCGGTATAATGGTTGTGATTAGTGTTTAGTTGCAGTGACATTTAAAATAAATTGTATTTAAGTGAGGATTCAGACAGAACAAGGTACCGGAATGACCCACTGTCATTTTTATAAAATGATTTCATTCACACACAAAACTACAGCGAAAGCTTTCAGATTTCGACTGATCAACAGGAAACCAGGCCTGCGCTACTTCCTCCGATTAAAGATAAGGTGCACAGACACACCCGTCATTTTCTTAACCGTTTTTACACATGACTTTAAGTGTAGCACTAAACAAATAATATAATAAAGACATACGAGATAAAATGTTTATTATTGAATGTTAGAAATGAATAATAGAAATACATAATTAATAAAAAGCAAATGAAATAAGTTAAATAAAAATGCAAATGATAAAAATATATAAATATGGTGTCGTCTTATGGTGCTTTGGACAAATATGAGGTCACTTGGGGTGTGTTTAAGATGTGGGTTAAGATGAATGGAAGGTTGTGAGTTCAAATCCTAGCACTGCCAGCTGTCACTTCTGGGCCCATAAGCAAGACCCTTAACCCACGAGCAAGGCCCTTCCTAAGGAGGAGCCAGTCCCTTAATCCAGGGGTCCCCAACCCCTGGGCATTTGGTACCGGGCCGCACAGAAAGAATCCTAAACATGAGATTACTGTGGATGGTACCACATAAAAACCACATAGAGACCATGAAGATGGCTTGGGACTGCAAGTTTTTTCCTCACCGTCGTCATCACTGTGTGAACATGAACAGTATGATGACGAGTCTTTATTTTCACATTTACGTATCACATTTACAGCACAGTGAATATTAGGAGGTTGGGGTCAGTGTGCAGGGTTAGCCATGATACAGCGCCCCCTGGAGCAGAAAGGGTTGAGGGCCTTGCTCAAGGGCCAAACAGTGTCAGATTTGCAGGGCCTTCTAATCAGTAACCCAGAACCTTAACCGACAAGCCACCACTGGTGCATCAGAAAAACAGTAAGAGATCTATAAATACTGTCATTTATAAATACTGTCATTTATAAATACTGTCATTTATAAATACTGTCATTTATAAGATTGTGAAGTCTTGCCCATTGCATTCGTGTACTTCTAAGCCCGCTGTCTCTGTGTTCTGGTCTTTCCTCACGGTACACTGTCTTTAGAACATGGATTTACTGATAGCCAATCTCACTGAAAGCAAGTTCTCAAAGACGCTAGACTTTTGATTAGCCGATCTGGAGAAAGTTGCATAATTTACAGTCTGATAAGCAGAAGACTTCTGGTAATATTCTGTATGTTCAGTTCCAGTCATGATTTTATTAACAGATTACACTGTTGTCACGAGATAAAGTTTAATCGTAAGGCTCAAGACAAACCCAATATGTTTGTCTACAACACACACACACACACCACACACACACACACACACACACACAGATACACACACACACAAACACACAGATACACACACACACAAACATACGGTATAAAAACCCTGCTGAAATCCACCTCAGTGCTCGACGACTGCGCTGCTACATCAACCTTCTGTGTGTAGAATATCTGAAGATCTGAGAACTTCAGGACCGACACAACACCTTCTGGTGAGATTTTATTCATTTATTTGAAAAAGGAAATAAAATAGAGTCCTGATTGACTCTATTGGACAGATAGATGTGTGCTTTATATAAGGGATTATTCCAGATTCTGACAGAATTATTACACTTTATAGAGCTATTTATTATATCTTAATACACTTTTATGATGTTTTACGATCAATATATCTGAACATATCTGAATTATATCTGTGTGTAGACACATGCAGCTGTTTATCCAGTGACAGCTCCTGTAATGAATACGTTATTAATGTGGGTATGTAATGGTGTTTCTTATCTACATAAATATATTTGATGTATTTTATTCACAGAGATGGCGAACTGGATCGTTCTGCTTGTGTCGCTTGCGTGCATAAACCTCTCTCTGTCTGTTAGAGGTATGACGTCACTGACACTTCTTTATTGTGTATAAAGCAGCAGAAACAGTGGTGATCCACACAGATGTACACTTTTCTGTTTTTAAACGTACGTGAAGTTTTTGACCACGTTATAATTTAGATTTAAACAGTTGCACATTTAGCTCCTTGTTTACTCGCCATTTGTAAAAAAACCCAAACATAATAAACCCCAGGGTGCCAAAACATGTGAGTTCAGTTAATTTATAATAAAACACATTTATTTCTGCAGAACTGGAATATTCCAGTCCACGGAGCTGCCAAGAGCTCAAGCAAAGATTTAATATCAATCAAGGTATGTGTTAAAAACAACCAACTAACTGACATTTGATCAGAAACATTATATTTCAGGACCAGTTTCGGAGACTCACTCAGCACTACAGTGTGGAATATTGTGGTAAAGTTTTATCGTGTTATTGCAGACGGTCTTTATTACCTGAGCACGCAGAGCGGCGTGGTGTATCAGACGTACTGTGACATGACGACCGCAGGAGGAGGATGGACTCTGGTGGCCAGCGTTCACGAGAACAACATGTACGGGAAATGCACCACCGGTCAGTGCTCTAGCTTTCTGTATTTATTTTTGAATAAAATTCATCTAACCTTCATCTAACGTTTATCTAACGCTCATCTAACGTTTATCTAACGCTCATCTAACGTTTATCTAACGCTCCTCTAACGTTTATCTAACATTTATCTAACTCTAATCTAAAGGTGATCGCTGGTCCAGTCAGCAGGGTGGAAGTCCTAACGTACCTGAGGGAGACGGGTCGTGGAGTAACACCGTCACTTTCGGCACTGCAGAAGCTGCAACCAGCGACGACTTCAAGGTCCAAATGAAAATAAATCAACACACACACACACCACACACACACACACACACACACACACACACCTAAACAAATGATAATATGTCATAAACATCATTAAACCTGTCTGCCCTGCGATGGACTGACACCCTGTCCAGGGTGTACCCCGCCTCATGCCCTATGCTTCCTGGGATAGGCTCCAGGTTCCCCGCAACCCTGAAGAAGGAATAAGCGGTTGAAGATGGTTGGATGGACATCATTAAACTGCTTCTTCTTCTTCTTCATCTTCGCACTTTATCCCACAGAATTCTGGGTATTATGACATCACAGCGGAGAACGTAGCGGTGTGGCACGTTCCTAATAACGAGCAAGTGGATCATTGGAAACAAACATCATTCCTGCGCTACCACACGGAGACCAAATTCCTCAGAAGCTACGGAGGAAACCTCTACAATCTCTTCAAGGTGACACAGTGGTTAAACTTGTGAGAAACTCTGTTGCTAGGCAACTGGGAGATATGAATGCTGACCACCATATAGCTACGAACTGAGGCTAACTACTTATGTAGCTAACACACAGCTGTACCTTGTAGTGTGTAGCTACTAATGTTCATCTAACACTCATCTAATGTTTCTCTATTTCTCTATATCTGTATATATATTCTCCTGTTTTCAGCGATTCCCAGTGAAACACAACGCAGGAACCTGTCCTGCTAACCACGGCCCCTCAGTTCCTGTAGTGTACGACGTTGGAGATGCCACATTCAACCATAACCTCTACGGACCCAACACCAGGGGTAGAGTATAGGAAATAAATATGGAAAGTAAATCAAAAACACACAGAGGAAACGAGTTGCGCACCTACTGATGACAACCATCATTTATTTTCTTAGACATACTGACATTCATCACAAGCTTAGATCGCTTAGCATTGGACTCACAGTGAAAGTTTCCTGGTTACCATGGTAACAGTGTTCTCTGACAGGTTTAGCTAATGTACAAGCAGTTATCTAATCAGCAGGTAATTTAGCTTTATGTGATTGAGATTAGACTGTTAGGATTGGATGGAGGACATGGGTGTGTTTCCAATTTGCTGGAATATTCATATTTATTTATAAAACACAATAAATGAGTCATTATTCTACACTGAGTATTTTAATGATATATCTCGATGTCTCTCCAGGGGAGACTGAGCCCGGATTCATACATTCCGAGCGATAAACTATGAAAGGGCGGCGATGGCGATCTGCTCAGGAGTCAAACTCAAAGGCTGCCACAACGAACACGTGAGAATGAAAGCTGCTCTGTTCACACAGCCATTAAAACAGGACTTTAAACCAGGACACTGGTATTACATCAAGCTCTTATTAATAGTGCACCATCTTGCAAGACGCAGGAAACTTCGCGGATATAGTCCGTCTCTTTGGGAAGTCACTCTTTGACCCTTTGAGATCCTTCTGTCCAGATTTAAAGGCAGCATTCACAATCACGGTGTAACTCTAACCAGGTTCGGGAGGGAATGATCACTCTAAGATCGATCACACACTCAATAATCCATGTGTTAAATGTTAAGCTGTGTGTGTGTGTGTGTGTGTGTGTGTAGTGTTGTATAGGAGGAGGTGGACATTTTCCTGAAGACTCTCCGAGGCAGTGTGGTGATTTCACGTCTTTTGACTGGGACGGTTACGGCACTCACGTCCACTGGAGCGCCAGTAAACAGCTGACCGAGGCGGCGGTGCTCATCTTCTACCGCTGAGAGAACATTCCAGAACAAACAGCACACAATTCACACATCAGCCTTCATTACTGCATGACAGTGTGTAAACCTTGAAGAATTTATTTCCACATGCCTGATGAAGGTCATGTGATTGTCTCTCGTCTGATTTGGAAGTAAATACACATGTTAGTGTCAGTGTAATGGTGTAACGGTGTAATGGTGTAATGGTGTAATGGTGTAATAGTGTAACGGTGTAACGGTGTAATAGTGTAATGGTTTAATGGTGTAATGGTGTAATGGTGTAATGGTGTAATAGTGTAATAGTGTAATGGTGTAATAGTGTAATGGTGTAATGGTGTAATAGTGTAATGGTGTAATAGTGTAATGGTGTAATAGTGTAACGGTGTAATTGTAATGGTGTAATGGTGTAATGGTGTAATGGTGTAATGGTGTGGTGTAATGGTGTAATGGTGTAATAGTGTAATGGTGTAATGGTGTAATAGTGTAATGGTGTAATGGTGTAATGGTGTAATAGTGTAATGGTGTAATTGTGTAATGGTGTAATGGTGTAATGGTGTAATAGTGTAATAGTGTAATAGTGGTATCAGTGGTATCAGTGGTATCGGTGGTAATACTGTATGTAAGAATGGGCTGAGAATTGTGTAGCAGTTTTTATTAATCACCTGCATTATGATGCATTATTACAGGGTTATAATCACGTACGTTTCTTCTTATTATTCTTTGGAATTTATCTGCATTTATTCCTATCTGTTTCTGCTGGAGGGTGAGACGGGTCTGTACTCGATTCTGCCTTGACTCCTGATTTCACCAGATAATAAAGTTATGAGCATTGAGTGGGTGTTGACTCATTTATAGAATGATTTAACGGATGAAAGTTCCAGAAATAAACTTGCTGATCTCTGTGTTAATAATGTTTCTCACCACACGTCAGTCAGCTGCTTTACCTTTCACAGGTGTAGCAATGTGGCTCATGTTTCACAGGTGTATTCTTACAGCATTTCCTCATGTAGATCTCCAAGAACAATACTACTCCTCTTCTTCTTTCTTCCAGTGGAGCCCCCTACTGCTGGATCTCTTTAACAACCTGACTATACCAACACCTCCAAAAGTAATGATGAAACACCATCATGTGTTAAAAACTTTCATCAACAATATCAGCAATTCTGAACTCTGATATATTTTACAACAGGAACATCAGATTGCTCTGTGTGTGTGTCTGTGTGTATGTGTGTGTGTGTGTATGTGTATGTCTGTGTGTGTATATGTGTATGTGTGTGTGTGTATGTGTATGTCTGTGTATATGTGTGTGTATATGTATATATGTGTGTGACTGTCTGTCTGTGTGTGTATGTGTGTATGTGTGTGTGTGTGTGTGTATGTGTATGTGTGTGTATATGTGTTTGTGTGTGTGTGTATATGTGTATGTATATGTGTCTGTCTGTGTGTGTATGTGTATGTCTGTGTGTGTATATGTGTGTGTATATGTGTATGTGTCTGTGTGTGTGTATGTCTGTGTGTGTATATGTGTATGTGTCTGTGTGTGTGTCTGTGTATGTCTGTGTATATGTGTGTGTGTGTATGTGTATGTCTGTGTGTATGTCTGTGTGTATGTGTATGTGTGTGTGTGTATATGTGTGTGTGTATATGTCTGTGTATGTGTGTGTATGTGTGTATGTGTGTGTATATGTGTGTGTGTGTGTGTATGTGTGTATGTCTGTGTATATGTGTGTGTGTGTGTGTGTGTGTGTGTGTGTGTGTTCTACTCATAGGACATGGTTAGACACTGAAACTCATGTTCTGTTGTTCATGAACACTTAAATAAATAAGAAAATGAATCACTGAGCCCCAGACGGAAATAAACCCAAACCGTCTGTTTACTCTGACACGCGCGTGACGCGCCGCGTGACCCGCGCGCCTTCCACTACAGCAGGAGGAGGAACCGGAAGTGTGTTGTGGATGGGGAAAAAAGGGAAAAAGAGGAAATCTGGGGAAGTGAAAGAGCAGGAAGGAGCGCGTGTGGGCGATATGGGGTCTAACAGCCACTATAGACCCGTTCTTCTGGCATTCATCGCGGTGATTTTCTCCGTTTCCGTTTCCGCTATCCGGTCAGAGCTGGTCTGTAAGTAAACACAGTGCACGCGCGCTTCTTCACGCCATAACACACACACATCACTGTGTACAATACTTTATATTTACACACCGAGGCGTGTAAATACTGAGGGAGCGGTTTATCAGTGTTTACACTTGAATAAATGAGCAGTTTACACCACTCAGCTCCTTATCCTGCCCGCTTGGACGCTGGCGCGGTGACGTCACACACGATACCGGAAGTGTATTTCCGCAGGCACGTCAGTCACTTTGAACAACTCGCTTTTGAACACGTTTCTAGCGATTCTGTGTCGCGCAGTGAAGCTGGTCAGTGTGTGTTCTGTCTCTGATTCCTGACCCGTTCCTCATTAAACCGGACTGAACGGCGGTCCCACAGCGATTGTCCCCGATTTCAGCGACTACCGTGCTGCCTACACTGAGAAGTGCTCCTGAAATGTGGGTTGTAAGTTTTAAGAGGACGCTGTGGGACAAAGTGTGACAGGGTTACACTGCTGATGGAGAGCCGAAAGAGAAGTAAAGTCGAGAAAAGGAAATAGAAAGAAGGTTATGTAAAAACACTGTAGCAAGAAAAGAAAATAGGAAGAAATACACGGTGTGTGTGTGTGTGTGTGTGTGTGTGTGTGTGTGTAGGGTCTCAGACGGATTACAGACGGATTACAGACAGCATGTGACTGTATGAAACCCCTCAGTGCTGCGAGTGAAAACAAGAGAATTAATGAAAGCTGCTGATATTTTCAGGACACAACAGTAACTGAGAGAGAGTGACACATGACCTTTAACCTCTCTCACACACACACACACACACACACTAACTTGAGGTTCAGTGTCCTGCACGTGGAGGCGTGTGGAGTCACGTGGAGTCGTGTGGGTCGGGAATCGATCCACCAACTCTACTATTAGCCGACAACCCTCTCTACCACCTGAACCACAGCAGCACGTTAGAACATGTTACCATGGAACTAGATTAGATCTGTTACCATGAAAATGTCTCATGAAAATCACTGTGAAAGACTCAGACACTGATGCGGTGAAGTTTCTCCAGAGTGAGGAGATGTTTGTGTAACGTGTATGGAAGGAGTCTCCAGTGTCAGCGCTGTGTAATAGAGCTGTAAAGCTGTAAGTTGAAGTTTCCCCACATCTCCTCCACAGCACAGAGGAGTTTACGCTTTGCAGTAACCCGTCGAGCCGTGTTTATAAGAGGTGCAGCGATTAATCGTTTGTTTATTAATGTTTACGTTTAGTCATAATGCTGGTGAAAGAGACGTTCATGTCCATTCTGGAGCAGGTGGAGGACATGAAGAAATGAAATATCATT
>CM022778.1:17811619-17819119 GCA_012411365.1 Ameiurus melas
TTCGCTAACATCAGCGAAGATTGGATTTATGCGACATTTTCATACCTGATTCATTACTTAACTTTCAAAAAAGTAAGACAAAGTGAAAGTTATTTATTCAGAAGTCCATTTTAAACCATTTCCCATCAAGCCCAGTTTTTCTAACCACTCTTTAATGAGGTCTTTCTACTCTTTTTAAAATGTATTCCTACTTGCTATCGTTCTGTGTATCAGTTACAAACTAATAGAAAAATAACATGTTTTTATTTGGGTTTTAAAACACTAGAACTAAATTAGGATTACTAAATTTTTACATTTCAGAACTACTTGAACACTCAGTGTTTATTTATTTGAAACAAATGAAAGGGCCGTTTCTGCAACACTGGACATGTGACATTGTTTAATATTAATGCGTCGTAATTCCATTCGACTTGAACATGAACAATACTGTAGTATTACAATTCAAATGATTTTACATTTAGTCACAAAAATATTCCCTATATGAAGGAAAATCCAGTGACCTCACACCTAACTAAATACATTTTTATTCTCTTTAAAGCTTCTTAAACCCTTTTCAAATCTGTAATATTGTACTGTGCTTAAACTCGGGTTAAATGTTGTAATATTGTGTATGCGTTTTTGTCTTTAATTGTTGATTTACACGTTTATTTGTTTACCTCAGAGGATGAGGCGCGCGGTCCCTTTAAGAGCTTTAAAACGCCCAGTGAGGTGACGCGTGGCCGCGCATGCGCATAAAAAGCAGTCAGTGTGGACATGACGTGTCAGGAAGTGTTACAGGAAGTGAACGAGCGTCTGAACAGCTGGGTGTTAAATATGAAGCGCTGAAGGTGCCAATTTTATTATTATCATCATCATTATTATTATTATTATTACTACTATTATAAGTTAAGCCGCTTGTAGGCCGAGGCGCGTGCTGAGGAAGAGGAATAGTTAGCCATGATGTCGGAGTGCGACCTCACCGACACCGAGAGCGCGAGCGCCGACTTCAGCGAGAGCCGCGTCCCGGAGCCGGGGTTACTGCGCGCGCTGCCCGGGGGAGCTCAGCGGATCTGCGGCTCTACAGAGTCCGTGCTCACGGAGCTGGAGGTGGAGGAAGAGGAGGAGGGAGAGGAGGAAGACGCGCTGCTGTTACCGGGACCAGCCACCTGCAGCTCGGCCTCATCCTCCCCGTCCCGCGCCGCCAGAGACAAGAGACCCAGAACCCGGAACCGACACAGCTCCTCCTCCGATAAAGAGAACCTGGCTTCTCCCGGTGAGAACGGGATCTACTCTACTGTCTGTGTCTCTCTCTCTGTCTGTCTGTGTCTCTCTCTCTGTCTGTCTGTGTCTCTCTCTCTGTCTGTCTGTGTCTCTCTCACTCTGTCTCTCTGTCTCTCTCACTCTGTGTGTCTCTCTCTCTCTCTGTCTGTCTCTCTGTCTCTCTCTCTCTCTGTCTCTCTCTCTGTCTGTCTCTCTCTCTGTCTCTGTCTGTCTCTCTCTCTGTCTGTCTGTCTCTCTCACTCTGTGTCTGTCTCTCTCTCTGTCTCTTTCTGTCTCTCTCTCTGTCTCTGTCTGTCTCTCTCTCTGTGTCTCTCTCTGTGTCTCTCTCTCTGTCTGTCTCTCTCTCTGTCTCTGTCTGTGCCTTCTCCTGTCTCTGTCTGCTGTCTCTCTCTGTCTGTGTTCTCTCTCTCTGCTGTCTGTGTCTCTCTCTGCTCTGTTGCCTTTCCTTGCCTCTCTGCTCTGTGCTCTCTCTCACGTGTGTCTCTGTCTCTTTCTCTCTTCTCTCTCACTCTCTCTCTCTGCTCTCATTGTCTCTCTCTCTCTCTTTTCTCTCTCTGTGCTTTCTCTCTCTCTCTCTCTCTCTCTTTCTGTCTCTCTCTCTGTCTCTGCTGTCTCTCTCTCTCCTCTGTGCGCTGTCTCTCTCTCTCTGTCTGTGCTCTCTCTCTCGCCTCTGTTCTGTGTCTCTCACTCTGCTGTGTCTCTCTCTCTCTGTCTCTCTCTCTCTTGCTTCTTGCTCTCTCTGTCTCTCTGTCTCTCTCTCTCTCCTCTCTCTCTGTCTCTCTCTCTCTCTGTCTGTCTCTCTCTCTGTGTCTCTCTCTGTGTCTCTCTCTCTGTCTGTCTGTCTCTCTCTCTCTCTCTCTGTGTCTCTCTCTCTCTCTCTCTCTCTCTCTCTCTCTCTCTCTCTCTCTCTCTGTCTCTCTCTCTGTCTCTCTCTCTCTCTGTCTCTCTCTCTGTCTCTGTCTCTCTCTCTCTGTCTCTCTCTCTCTCTCTCTGTCTCTGTCTCTCTCTCTCTCCGTCTCTCTCTCCTCGTTTTTTTTCTCTCTTCTCTCTCTCTCTCTCTCTCCCTCTCTGTCTCTCTATCTCTCTCTCTGTCTCTCTCTGTCTCTCTGATTATTGTTCAGCTGTAACACTTCTCGGGTTTTTCTTTCACGTCCCTGACACCTTTGGTGGTGTTAATTAGGGAAGGTCACGTGACCTGGTGACGTCACAGGGGGTGTACTATTGTACACCTGAGTGTATAAGTTTGCACACCCCTAAACTAATATGGAAGGTGCCGTAGCAGCAGCGTTCGGAGCGTCTTCACTTGGGGATATTCAGTAAAGCTGTCTAACTCCGTCAGATCGTCTAGACGTGTCCAGTACACGGTCCTCTTCAGGTCACCACACTGATCTTTTGAATGGATTCAGGTCTGGACTCGGGCTGGGCCGTTCCAACACCTTGAAGGTGTTTAGGTGAAGCCGTTCCTTTGTTGATCTGGAGGTGGATCTGGAGCCCCGCCGTGCTTCTCCGTGGGGGTGATGTTCTTCTGTGCTGAACGTCTCTCTTGGGATTATGGCCAAAAAGTTGAGCTTTGTTCTCATCAGAGCAGAACAGAGCAGTCTCCAGTGGAGACTGGATGTGCGAGGGTTCCGTCTCGCCCCGTACCCCACTGCCCTGATCTGAAGAGTTCAGGAGAGGCGCGTGTAGGGAGACCGGAACGGACCAGAACCCGCTGCAGTTATTTTAATGTTCTTGCGGTCGTTGTCGTGCCGTGTTCTCCGTGTTCCAGGGTGTATCCATGCCTCGTGGCTTAGATTTCATAACATTATTAATAAAGAAGTTCGGTCATTTTTTCCGACACGTTTGTGTGACGTGTGAGATGAATCTAAATGATTGACGTGTCCCGTGTGAAACAGGAGCTGTAAAGGGAAAATTCCTCACACATCGTGAACTGCTGCTGGAGTTATTAATCACGTCTCTGTGTGGAATGTGGGTGGGGCCAGAGACGGTCTGATCACTGATTGGTTCTCTGACTGTATCATGAAGTTCGGCTCTTTCGGAATCTTCTTTGAATTGTTTTGTTCTGCATCAGAATTTTATCTTTAAATTAAAAGACTCGATTGATTTTCGTGTGTGTGTGTGTGTGTGTGTGTGTGTGTGTGTGTAGGAAACAGCAGTGGGGAGTTTAACCATTTCCCGGAGGACCCGGTGTTTGGAGATGCATTACAGCCGGTAGGGCGCGAGCGCCATCGAGGCGGCGTTTTCCCCGGAGAATCTCACAGGGATCCAGCGGCAGCTACTTCGTCAAAGACCCTAAAGGGGTGTGTGGACTGTGGGGGGTGTGGGTTGGGGGGGATGAGAGGAAGGTGTAGAGGTGTGTGGGTGGACTGTGGGTGTGTGGGGGGTATGGGTTGTGGGGGTGTAGGTATGTGTGTGTGAGGGGGATGAGTGTGTGTGTGGGGGGGATGGGGGGTGTAGGTGTGTGTGTGAGGGGGTGGGGTTGGGGGGTGTAGAGTGTGTGAGGGGGGGATGGGGTGTAGAGTGTGCGTGAGGGGGGATGGGGGTGTAGAGTGTGCGTGAGGGGGGGATGGGGGGAGTGTGGGGGGGGATGGGGGGTGTAGAGTGTGCGTGAGGGGGGATGGGGGTGTAGAGTGTGCGTGAGGGGGGATGGGGGGTGTAGAGGTGTGTGTGAGGGGGGGGGGTGTAGAGTGTGCGTGAGGGGGGATGGGGGGTGTAGAGTGTGGCGTGTTGATCAGCATCATGGACTGTTTGTTCTCGTTGATTCAGAAAATCATCGGGCGTGTTCAAGCCCAAGTCGGAGGAGCCGTACGGTCACCTGAACCCCAAGTGGACCAAATATTTCCACAAGCTGTGCTGCCCGTGCTGCTTCGGCCGCGGCTGCCTCGTCCCCAACCAGGGCTACCTCTCTGAGGCAGCCGCCTCGCTGGTGGACCAGAAACTCGGCCTGGACATTGTCCCAAACACCAAGGTGAGTTACAGACGTCCCCCGAGTCGCAGTGACTCCACAGGCAGCCAGGAGTGTCCTGTGTAGAGTAACTGTGTGTGTGTGTGTGTTGTGTGTGTGTGTGTGTTCTCAGGTTGTTTCTCTGGCCAGTGAGACGTTCCACTACAACGCTATTGATCGAGCGAAATCTCGTGGGAAGAAGTACGCTCTGGAGAAAGTCCCCAAGGTGGGGCGTCGCTTCCACAGGGTCGGCCTGCCCCCCAAGGTGAGGCCACGCCCACAACCACGTGACACCTTTCCATAACCTCAGCATCGTTATTAACACTATTTCCCCCCCCCCTGCAGGTTGGTTCGTTCCAGCTGTTTGTAGAAGGCTATCAGGAGGCAGATTATTGGTTGAGGAGGTTTGAGGCGGAGCCTCTTCCTGAGAACACGAGGAAGCAGCTGCAGTCTCAGTTCGAGAGACTCGTCGTGCTGGATTACGTCATCAGGAACACAGGTCTCTCTCTCTCTCTCTCTCTCTCTCACGTGTACACGGTGTATTAAAGCGCAGTGTGAGGAGTGTTACTCGTGTCTCAGTGGTGTGTGCGTGTGTGTGTGTGTGTGTGTGTGCGCTCACAGACCGAGGGAACGATAACTGGCTCATTAAATATGAGAAAGCTGGAGAAGGAGAACAGTTGAAGGTACGACACACTAATCTCATATCTGCACATTAACCAGTGGGCGTGTCTCAGCACAGACGTGAACCTGATTGGCTGGAATTTACACAACAGGAAGTGTTTCAGCTCAAACACACACACACACACACACACACACACACACAGTCTTTCTGTAAGACTTAGTCACATGGTACCGTGTGTGTGTGTGTGTGTGTGTGTGTCAGCCACACTTTCTGCATTGACTAAAGTCCAGTTCAAATGCTGACATGTCGCTGTTTCACCTGATTCTCTCTCACACACACACACACACACACACACACACACACACACACACACACTATCTTTGTGAGGACCGCCCACTGATATCATTATCTCAGCTAATCAATGCTGTTGCGTACAAATTTGACCCTCACTGTAACCTCGGTAACCAAAAGGAAACATTTTGGTGTGTGTGTGTGTGTGTGTGTGTGTGTGTGTTCCAGGATTGTGAGTGGAGTGAACCTAAAGAGTGTGTGATTCAGATCGCTGCTATCGATAACGGCCTGGCCTTCCCCTTTAAACACCCTGACGAGTGGAGAGCATGTGAGTGTTTATACACACACACACACACACACTCCTCACAGTGACCTGAGTGTTCTTGAAATCATGTGTGTGTTAGATCCGTTCCACTGGGCGTGGCTCCCTCAGGCCAAAGTGGCGTTCTCTCAGGAGACGAGAGATCTGGTTCTGTCGCGGATCTCCGACATGAACTTCGTGCAGGATCTGTGTGAGGATCTCTACGAGCTCTTTAAGGTACAATCCTACTCATTGATTTCTTTCTTTTAGTGCGCGTCTCTCTCACACACACACACACACACGCACTCTATCACGTTACCTCGTGTGTGTTCAGCTCTTGCGGTGTGTAACGAGTGTGTTTTCTTGGCCGTGTTCCGAGCAGACGGATAAGGGGTTTGATAAAGCCATGTTTGAGAAGCAGATGTCCGTGATGAGAGGACAGGTGAGTCCCGAGCACTTCTCTCCAGTTCAGTTTTACTGATCATGTGCCCTCGACTAAACCCCGCCTCCTGCAGATCCTGAACCTGACCCAGGCGCTGAAGGACGGTAAAAGCCCCCTCCAGCTGGTCCAGATGCCCCGGGTGGTGGTGGAGCGCAGTCGAGGTGGAGGACAGGGACGGGTGGTGCAGTTGGGAAACGCTTTCACGCAGACTTTCCACTGCAAGAGACCGTTCTTCACGTCCTGGTAGAGGAGGAGCCGTGTGAAGCGGCAGGGTGGTGGTCTGCTCATGAAGTTCTTGGCAGCTTGTTGTTTGAGACTTGAAGGACACCGTGAAGAACCGGAGACTCTTACGATGGCTCTGTGAGGAAGTTCTAATCTCCTGATTATTGATGTATTTTACTATGACTCGCTGAAAGCTTCAACACCAAGAGATCGTCTCCTCCTGGAAAGCTGGGATGGAGAGCATGAGCGAGAGGTTCTTTTCATAAATGGTTTGGGGATAATTTGTCTGTTTGGAGCAAAACCTCCTTCACTTCCTGGGATTCACGAGGAACCGTATTGGTGTGAACGTCTTGACCGAGTCAGGGAGAACCTCCTGAAATGGATCACTCAAAGGTCTACTTCTCTATTGGGTTTGTTGGATGTTTTTCCACTTAAGATGCTACCAGAAGCTCAACGATCCCTTTTCAGTTTAAAAAAAAAATAAAAAATGACGGGCTTCTTTTCAGGAAAGTATCGAGATCTTCAGCCAGTGGCATCTGGACCATCAGGTTTAACTTTCACTGCAAAAGGTTCCTCTCCAGTTCCTGCTCATGGGGAACCACTAGGTGAAGCTCCTGGGTGTCTTTTGGAGAAGTTCAGAGAGGTTTGTCCTCTGGAACGCTAGCAGGGTTTTTTTAGGGAATAATTGAGCACGTTGTTTGGTCATGGACTGCAGAACGTCCTGAGAAGAACCCTAATTGAAGAGATAGGACTTTTCTCGTGGAGTTGTTGGTGCGGTGCCTGAAGCTCTTTCGGACGGTTCGATCTCCACGCGCTGCACTCGATGTCTCCTCTCCTTACGGTCGGTTTAAAAAGCTGCCAGTTTTTCTGCACTGTAAATCTCGTGGATGAGGAACGAAGAGACTCGAAGAAAAACATTTTGAATGTAACCTGCAAGTTTACATTTCACGCCGGTTCTCTCGGACGTCCCGAGGCGGAGCAGGACCACCGTGGGGCTTTCACACACTTTGAATGTATTTAAATGCCGTTTCTCTCTCTCACACACACACACACACTCTCTCTCTCTCTCTCACTCTCACACACACACACACACAGAAGTCATTTGACGTGTATGCATGGTGGACTTCATGTTCCTGCTGAGTGGATGTTGTTGAAACTGTACTTTGACATCAAATAAAGAGTATTAAAAGATAAAATGAGTCCACGCCTGGTGTGTGTGTGTGTGTGTGAGTGTGTGTGTGTTAACATACAGGAGTAAAATGGTTTTAAAAGTTTTGGTTTATTTTGTGTAAAACTCCACTGGTTTCATTCCAGCAGCTCCAGGTCCATCATGGAAACTGCTTTCCTCCTCTGGGTCACCAGCGTGAGCTGAACACACACACACACACAGAGTTAGCTAGACTGTGTGTGTGTGGGGG